>PVLC010003015.1:54132-70355 GCA_004027655.1 Graphiurus murinus
AAAGGCATTAGGGTTAAGAGAGTATCATCAAAAAAAAAAAAAAAAAAAAGAATGGTAATGATGAAAAACATTTTCATAGAACCAGGACTATTGAATTTCCTAGAAACTCCATAGAAATACTGAGTTTTACTGAGTTTCTAGGAAATTCAAAGCAGAAACTTAAAATGTGAAGTTTTATAAACAATGACCTATAAACCATACTTCTACTGTTGTGAAGAATTTAAAAATATAATTCCTTTAAAAAAAAGAGATTATCATCCAAAATATACAAAGAACTCAACAATAAGAAAACAAACAGCCCCATTAAAAAGTGGGCCACACTGGGCATGGTTGCACATGCCCATAATCCCAGTACTTGGGAGACTGAGACAAGAAAATCACAGATTCAAGACCAGTCTCAACAACTTAGCAAGACTCTTAGCAACCTAGAGAGACCCTGTTTCAAAACCAAAAAATAAAAAGGGCTGGGGTATAGCTTGGAAGTAAAATGCTCCTAGGTTCAATCCCCAATACTGCAAAAAATAAAATAGTGGACCAAAGCTGGATGTGGTGTTGCATGCCTGTAATCCCAGCCCTTGGGAGACTGAGACAGGAGCATAGCAAATTTTAGGCCAGCCTCAGCAACTTAGTGAGGCCCTCTTTCAAAATAAAAAAGACTGGGGCTGTAGCTCAGAGGTAGAACGTTCCTGAGTTCAAGCCCTGGTACCATATTCATAGCAAAAAAGTGAGCCAAAGACCTTACCAAGGAACATACACATTTCATACTGATAAGAGGGCAATTGATCAGAACACATACCAATTATAAATGTGTGTGTAATAGCATATTTCAGATTACATGAAGGAAAATATTCAGCTGAATAAAATGGAAAAATAGACGAATCTACAGTCATAGTTGGAAATGTTAATGCCTTTTTTTCAGTATTTGATAGAATTACTAAACAAAGAATCAGTAAGAAAACAATATCTGGTCAACACTATCAGCCAGCACAACCTAGTTGCAGAGGGCCTCACTAAGTAGCTGAGTCTGGCCTCGAACCTGTGATTTTCCTGTCTCAGCCTCCCAAGTACCGGGATTACAAGCGTGTGCCACCATGCCCGGCTTCCAATACTTCAAAGAAAAAAGCGTGGTGGTGCACGCTTGTAATTCCAGTACTTGGAAGGCTGAGACCAGAGGATCCGAGTTCACGGCCAGCCTCAGCTACCTAGTGAGGCCCTCTGCAACTTAGTGAGACCCTGTTTCAAAATAAAGACTAAAAAATAGGACTGGGAGTGTAGCTCAGAGGTAGAATGTCCCTGGGTTCAATCCCCAGTACTGCAAAAAAAAAAAAAAGCTAGACACAATAGATACTGTATGGTTCCATTCATATAAAATTCAAAAAAGATGAACCATGTATGTGCTGGTTAAAGCCAGCATAGTGTTTGCCCTCAGTGGGGGAACAGGAATGGAATTGGACCTGAGGAATGAGTATTTTGCATCTTAATTTGGATGCTCATTACATCAGTGTGTTTACTGTGTGAAAATTCATTGAGTTATGCTTACATTTGTGTACTTTTCTACATGTATATTATACTTCAGTAAAAATTTAAAAAAAAGAAACCCACAGAGACTATTTACAATGAATGGGTGCTCGGTGCAGTGGTACATATCTGTAATCCCAGTACTTGGGAGGCTGAGACAGGAGGATTGCAGGTTCGAGGCCAGCCTCAGCAATTTAATGAGACTCTGTTTCAAAATAAAAATAATAAATAAATAAATGGGCTGGGAGTGTAGCTTGGAAGTAGAACAACCTTGGCTTCAATCCCCAGTGCAAAAAAAGAGAAGAAAAATAGGTGACAGTGTATCCCCATGAAACATAAAAAGCGATGAGGGCAAATCACCCATAGCCAAAATATCAACAGGTTCTTGGATCTGTAGGAGAAAGCAAGAGTTGACAGATTGTCTGAAGGACCTGACGAACGGGAGAATTCCAAAATAGTGTGTTGGCTAGAACGTGTAGCAATCCAATCAAAGAGCAACACTTGAAACTGGAAGGGGTTTTGATCTTTGAAAAATCAAATGAGATAAAAGATCCATGATCAGAAACTCTGAAAGGTATAGAGTGGTCTAGTCCTTAATGAACCCTTGATTAATCCACCAGGTTTCCCTTCCACCACAGTGCAGAGTAATGCTGACAGCAGAATCGAAGTCAACAAAATCAGAACAGCAGCCAGGTAAAAGTGGGAGAGAAGCCGGGCATGCTGGCGCACGCTTGTAATCCCAGCATTTGGGAGGCTGAGACTGGAGGATCCGGGTCCACGGCCAGCCTCAGCTACCTAGTGAGGCCCTCCACAACTTAGTGAGACCCTGTTTCAAAAAAAAAGAATAAAAAATAGGGCTGGGGGTGTAGCTCAGAGGTAAAACACTCCTGAGTTCAATCCCCAGTACCACAAAAAAAAATTTTTTTTTTAAAGTGGGGGAGAGAACTAGAACCAGGAATTCTAGTCAAGTAAGTCACCATATTTCTGTTTTGTTTTTGTTGTTGTAGTGCTGAGAATTGAACACAGGGGCGCCCTACTACTGAACTACATCCCTGGGCCTTTTAATCTTTTATTTTGAGACAGTGATAGGGTGCCCATTGGGTTCAGTCCCCAATACTTCTTTTTTTCTTTTTTGTGGTACTGGGGATTGAGCCCAGGGGTACATTTTACCTCTGAGCTATACCCCCAGCCCTATTTTTTATTCTTTATTTTGAAACAGGGTCTCACTAAGTTGCAGAGGGCCTCACTAGGTAGCTGAGGCTGGCCGCGAACCCGGATCCTCCGGACTCAGCCTCCCAAATGCTGGAATTATAAGTGTGTGCCACCACGCCTGGCTTATTCTTTATTTTGAAACAGGGTCTCACTAAGTTGCAGAGGGCCTCACTAGGTAGCTGAGGCTGGCCGCGAACCCGGATCCTCCGGACTCAGCCTCCCAAATGCTGGAATTATAAGTGTGTGCCACCACGCCTGGCTTATTCTTTATTTTGAAACAGGGTCTCACTAAGTTGCTAAGGGCCTCACTCAAGTAGCTGAGGCCGACCGGGAATCTGTGATCCTTCTCTCTCAGCTTTCCAAGTACCAGGATTACAATTCACAACTCAAATATACTAAAATCACTGAACTATATAATTTAAATGGATGAATTTTGTGGTGGATGTGAAGTATATATCTCAAAGTTGAAAAAAATGAGCATAAAATTATCAAGGTCAAATCCCATACAAAATTATTTTAATGGGAAAAAAAGAATTGAAAGCACTCCAGGCTGAACATGGTGGCACATGCCTGTAATCCAAGTAATTGAGAGGGCTTAAACAGGAGGATCACAGGTTCAAGATCAACTTCAGCAACTTAGGCTGTCAGCAACTTAGCAAGACCCTGTTTCCAAATAAAAAATAAGATAGGGCTGGGATATAGTTTGGAGGTAGAATGCCTCTGGGTTCAATCCCTAGCATGGAGGGAGGGAAGGAAAAAGGAAGGAAGGATCACTGAAAACACCCAGAACAAATCTGAAACATAATTTTTTGTGTGCGTGAGGTACTAAGGATTAAAGCCAGGAACATTCTACCTCCAAGCTTCACCCCTAGCCCTATTTTATTATTTATTTTGAAACAAGGTCTCACTAAGTTGCTGAAGGACCTCACTCTTGCTGACACTGGCCTCAAACCTGCGATCCTCCTGTCTCAGCCTCCCAGGTACTGGAATTACAGGCATGGCCACTATACCCAGCTGAAACATAATATTTTTTAAACAAGTTGGAAAAATTTAGAAATGTGGTAACAACTTCTGGGAAAGAATCATTTCTGAAAGGAAGGCTAAAGTAAAGGGAAACAAGAATGAGTGATGGCGCCACTTGTAATTCTAGTCCTTGGTAGGCTGAGACAGGAAGATCGCAGGTTCGCGGCCAGCCTCAGCAGTTTGTGAGGCCCTCTGCAATTTAGTGAGATCCTGTTTCAAAATAAAGAATAAAATAGGACTGAGGGTATAGCTCAGAGATAGAATGCCCCTGGGTTCAATCCCCAGTACCACAAAAAATAAATAACAGACTTAAATAAAATGCCACAGCTATCTCAACAAAAACAACAGGTAATTTACTTATAAAGAAATTTAGGCCAGGCATGATGGTGTACACTTGTAATCCCAGTACTTGGGAGGCTGAAACACGAGAATTGCAGGTTTTAATTTTTTGAGTAACCTCTCCTCTGTTTAATATGCAAGGGCTCCTTTTCTCTACATTCCTGGCAGTACTTGCAACCTTTTGGCTTTTTGGTAATATTCTGAGTGAAGTGAGGTGATATCTCACTGTAGTTTTGATTTGCTTTTTCCTGGTGATTTTAGTGTTTTCCATACACATTTTGGCCATTTGGTTTTTGTTATTGTTTTTGTTTTGTTTGTGGTACTGGGAATTGAACCTGGGAACATTCTACCTTCAAACTATACCCCAGCCCTATTTTACTTCTTATTTGGAAACAGGGTCTCACTAGGCTGAGGCTGTCCTCGAAACTGCAATCCTCACATCTCAGACTACTGGGAGTGAGAATATAGGCCTGCCTGTGCCACCATGCCTAACTACATTTTGGCCATTTGTATTTTGTGTGTATGTGTATTTTGTGTGTGTGTGTGTTACTGGGGATTGAGCCCAGGGGCATGCTACCTCCAAGCTACACCTCCAGCTCTATATTTTATTTTTATTTTTTGGAAGAAGGCCTTGCTAGGTTGCTGAGAGTCTCGCTATGTTGCTGATGCTGGCCTGGAACCTGCAATCCTCCTATCTCAGCCTCCCAAGTACTGGGATTACAAATGTGTGCCACCACACCCAGCTTATATTTCTTCTTTCCAAAATTGTTTCCTTAGGTCTTTTGCCTTGTTTATTTGTCTGTGTATTTGGTTGGTTGGTAGGTTGGTTGGGGGTTTGTTTGGTACTGAGGATTGAACCCAAGGGCATTCTACCTCCAAACTACATGCCCAGCCCTTTTTACTTTTTATATTTTGAAACAGTAAGTTGCTGAGACTGGCCTTGAACCTGTGATCCTCCTGGCTCTTCCTCCCTAGTAATGGGATTATAGGTGTACAGCTGTGTCTCCTATTGTCCAGTTTTAATTGAATTATTTGGGTTTTTACCATTGAGTTTTAAGAGTTCCTTATATATTCTGGGTATTAGCTTCTTATCAGATGTATAGTTTGAAGATATTTTCCCCCATTCTCTTTACTCTTGATTATTTCCTTTGCAATACAGAAGCTTTTAAATTTGATGTAATCTCATTTTCTATTTTTGCTTTTATTTCCTGTACTTTTAGAGTCTTGTCCAAATAGCCCTTTCCTGTCGTACTGTCTTGAAGTGTCTCTTCTATGCTTTCTTCTAGTAATTTCAGAGTTTCAGATCTTACATTTGAGTCTTTAATCTATTTTAAGTAGACTTTTGTAACTGGTTAGAGATAGGGGTCTAGCTTCATTCTTCTATATATGGGTAATTCAATTTTCCCAGCACCATTTATTGAAAAGACTGTTTTCTCCCAGTGCATCACCTATGTCAAATATTAGCAAGCTTAACTTTGTGAGTTTACTTCTAGATTCTCTATTCCATATTCTTGATCTGTGTGTCTACATTCATGCCCATACCATGCTGTTTTGATTACTGCAGCTGTGTAGTATATTTTAAAGTCAGGTAGTATAATTCTTTCTGCTTTGTTCTTTTAACTCAAGATGGCTTTGACTTTTGGGGGGGTTGTTTGTTTTGTTTGTGTGTTTCCATATAAAAGTTAGGATTATTTTATTCTAATTCTGTGAAGAATGTCATTGGTATTTTTCTGTGTATGTATGTTGCTGAGGGTTGAACCCAGGGACATTTTACACCCCCAACCCTATTTTTGTTTTTATTTTGAAAGAGGGTCTTATTAGATTGATGAGAGTCTAACTAATTGCTGAGGCTGTCCTCAAACTTGTGATCCTCCTGTCTCAGCCTCCCAAGTACTGGAATTACAGGTGTATGCCACTGCGCCAGGCTTCATTGTTATTTTGATAGGGATTCCAAATCTTATTTTTTTCATACTTGTCTTAGCACTCTCACCGCTATAATCAAAAGTCCTAGCCACAAAACTTGGAGGAAGGAAGATTTATTTGCTCATGGTTTCCTTAGGTATTTTGGGGTTCTGTCCATGTGAGGCCAGGGACTGTGGATCTCAGGGCATGGGGGCAGGAAGTAGAGGAAGAGCACCGGACTTCACTCCTTACATCATGGAGGCCACAAATAAGAGAGCTCAGGGGGAAGAAGGAACCACATTTTGTGTGTGTGTGTGTGTGTGTGTGTGTGTGTGTAGTACTTGGGATGGAACACAGGGGCATTCTTCTCCAGGCTACACCCCTAGCCCTATTTTATTCTTTTATTTTGAAACAGGGTCTCCCTAAGTTGCGGAGGACCTCACTAAATTGCTGAAGCTGGCTACAAACCTGTGATCCTCCTGTCTCAGTTCCCAAGTACTGGGATTATAAGCGTGTGCCACCCCGCCCGGCTAGGAACCACATATAATCTCCACAGCCACAGCCACAGGGCACACTACTAGCCAGGCCACCGCCCGGGTAAATCCATTACAGTGAATTTATCTACTGCTGAGGTTACAACCAAGCCCTTGCTTCCAATATTGCTACCTTGTTTCCATGAGGGCTAGGGGGATTCTGTTTCCAAACCATTACAATCCTATTCTCCAGTAAAGGAATGTAGGCTCCTTGGAGAGATGACTGATTCTAGGGCTGGGCAGGGAGGGAACGTACTAGATGTGTGTGGAGCATCTTGTATTACTGAAAGAAAAGAACCAAAACGAAAAATACTGGAGGGTAAAGGGATATAAGAACCAGCTGAAACACTCTCACCAACCAAAGCTGGAAAAATTGGAGCAGGAAAAAAAATAATTGATCCTGGCATGGTGGTGCCCGCCTGTAGTCCTAGTAGTTGGGAGGTTGAGACCGGAGGATTGCAGGCCTTAGCAATTTATCAAGATCCTCAGCAACGTAATGAGACCCTGTTTCAAAATAAAAAGTGCTGAGGAGTTTAGCTCGGACATAGAATGCCCCTGGGTTCAATCTCCAGTACCAAAAAAAAGAAAGAATAGTATTGGATTGTATCACAGGAAATACAATAAGTTCCTATGATTTATAGTAATAGAAACAAATGATTGAATAAGCTAGGTGTGGCAGCGCACACCTATAACCCAGTACTTGGGAAGCTGAAACAGGATTGCAAGTTCAAGGCCAGCCTCAGCAACTTAGTGAGACCCTGTTTCAAAAAAAATTAATAAAGTGCTAGCAGTGTAGCTCACAGGTAGAATGTCCCTAGGTTTCAATCCCCAGTACCAAAAGAAGAGAAAGAAATGATTGAGTACATAAACAGGCATGAGAGAAAGGATGAAGCTCCCCTATAAAAATTTTCACAGCCGGGCATAGTGGCACACGTTTGTAATCCCAGCATTTGGGAGGCTGAGACCAGAGGATCCGGCAGCCTCAGCTACCTAGTGAGGCACTCCGCAACTTAGTGAGACCCTATTTCAAAATAAAGAATAAAAAATAGGGCTACGGGTATAGCTCAGAAGTAGAATGCCCCTGGGTTCAATCCCCGGTACTGAAAAAAAAAAAATAGGGCTGGGGGTATAGCTTGGAGGTAGAATGCCTCTGAGTTCAATCCCCAGTAGCGTAAAAAAAAATTTTTTTTTCACATAATTGGTGTAGATATTTCTGCCTCAAGGAGGTGGAGCATAAATCCTCACTGCTTAAGTATGGACTACCTTTAATGACTTGCAGCCAAAAACTATAGTGTGGAAGGTGGGGAGAGGAGTAACTTCATAGTTGGGAACCTTACAAATACTACCTTCTTCAAGTGATCAGTAGTATCAACAGTGATACACCGGGTTTTCAGCATAACCTAGACCCTTAGTAGGATGTGGTAAGAGTACCCCATTTCTGTGGGATTCTCTAAACCCAGAGCCCCATGCTAATTATGATACAAACAAAAACACCAAATTGAGGGACATCCTACAAAATACCTGACCAGTACTCTTCAAAACTGTCTAGGTTATCAAAAACAAATACAGTCTAAGAAACTTATAGCCCAGAGGAAACTAAGGATAGAGATCCAAAATGTAATGTTGTATCCTGAATAGGATCCTGCAAGTGAAAAGGGACATTAGGTAAAACCTAAAGAAGTCGGAATAAAGTATAGATTTGAGTTGTTCTTAGTGTATCAGTATGGGTTCATTAGTTGTGACTTATAAATCATAAAGATGAAAGATGTTAATAGTAGGGCATCTGGGTGCAGGTATGTGGGAACTCTACACTATTGTCTTATTTTTTCCATACATTTAAAAAGTATAGCCGGGCATGGTGGCGCACACTTGTAATCCCAGCATTTGGGAGGCTGAGACCGGAGGATCCGGGTTCGCGGCCAGCCTCAGCTACCTAGTGAGGCACTCCACAACTTAGTGAGACCCTGTTTCAAAATAAAGAATAAAAAATAGGGCTGGGGGTATAGCTCGGAGGTAGAATGCCCCTGAGTTCAATCCCCAGTACTGCAAAAAATTATTAAATAAATAAGTAAATAAAGTCTAACATTAAAAAATATTTTAAATATTTTTATTTATTGTTATGATACTGAGAATTGACTCCAGGGGCACTCAACCACTGAGCTACATCTCCAGCCCTTTTTATTTTGAAACAGGGTCTCACTAGGTTGCTGAGGGTCTCATTAAGTTGCTAAGCCTGGCCTCAAATATGCAATTCTCCTATCCCTGCCTCCCAAGTACTGGGATTACAGGCGTGTACCACCACATCCAGCTTAAAAATATTTTTTCAAAATCATTGCAGAGCCAGGCATGGTGGCGCATGCTTGTAATCCCAGTACTTGGGAGGCAGAGATAAGAGGATCACAGGTTTATAGCCAGCCTCAGCTACTTAGTGAGGCCCTCCACAACTTAGTGAGACCCTGTTTCAAAATAAAGAATTAAAAAAAAAAAAAAAGGTAGGGGTGTAACTCGGAAGTAGAATGCCCCAGGATGCAATCCCCAGTACTACAAAAAAAAAAAAAAAAAAAAAAAGTCATTGCAATTGTTTGAAACCCATCAGATATATTTAAATCCACAAGTTCATAATTAAATTTTAAAACAAAAACCGGCCGGGCGTGGTGGTGCACTCTTGTAATCCCAGCATTTGGGAGGCTGAGACCGGTGGATCCAGGTTCACGGCCAGCCTCAGCTACCTAGTGAGGCACTCCGCAACTTAGTGAGACCCGGTTTCAAAATAAAGAATAAAAAATAGGGCTGGGGTATAGCTCGGAGGTAGAATGTCCCTGAGTTCAATCCCCAGTACCAAAAAAAATAAATAAATAAAACAAAAACCTATAATTCTGCTTCAGAGGATGATAGGGAACTCATTTACTTTCTTGAGAAGAGGTAAATAAAAGAATCAACTTTTTATCTTTCCTACTGTGTAACTAAATAATAGACGAGAGAAAGCCTCTCTTCATAAGAGCATTCCAGCTAGTAAAAAAAAAAGCTCAAAGAGTATCACCTTTTCGAACCCCCCCCCCTCAGTAAATTAATAGATCTAGGCATTGGGCATCAACACTTGCTAACATCACTATGTTAGTCAGCTTTCTGTTGCTGGGACAAAATACCCAAAATAACTGATGGAAAAGTATATCTCGGCTCATGGATTCCCAGGTTTCAAGTCGGTAATTAGCTGGCACCATTGCTCTTGGGCCATTGGGGAGGCAGAATGGCATGGTGGGGAGCGTGTGGTGGAGCAAAGCCACTCACCTTGTAGAGGACACGAAGCAGCAGGAGAAAGGGCATGCCCCCAGTTACCTGAGGACCTCCCACTGGGCTTCACATCCTAAAGGTTCCACCATCACCTATTACCTAGTACCACAGTCTGGCGACCAAACCTTTAGTACGTTAGCCTTTAGGGAAACAGATCCATGCCAGTCACAACAAATGAGACCCAGATGTTATATGCCTCCTGATGAGGAATGCAGCACCACCTATAATCATGCCAAAGGGATCAACATGGGTTGAATCCGGCCTCTGCATCCCAAGCTATAGGAAATACAGCAGATACTAGAGCACATCGTGACTATGCAATCAGCAAAAGCCAGGCTTTGGGAAACTCTATGGAGCAAATGGCCAGCTTCTTCAAAGATAGCTTATAATGAAAAGGGAGATGGAGAGGAAGCCTTTTATCCTTTTTTCTTCTATTTTTGTTTTGTTTTGTTTTTTGTTTTGGGGATTGAGCCTAGGGGCATCATACCTCCAAGCTATACTCATAACCCTTTTTATTTTCTATTTTGAAACAGGGTCTTGCTAAGTTGCTGAGTCTAGTCTCCAACCTGCAATCCTCCTGTCTGAACCTTCCAAGTACTGGGATTAGAGGTGTGTGCCACCACACTCAGCCAGATCATCCTTTCTGTTATTATTTAGCATGTATTAGGAGTAATTAGCATAAGTACTCTCCCCACTTCTGCTGGGCTCAGGGCAGGCAGGTAGCTCTATTTCTGTTTTCATTGTCTGTAGTCATGTTCAGAGTGGAGCCAACACTGCTTATTGCCATGAACTGGATTTCTCGCCCCCAATTTCCTATATCCCCACTCTAGCCGAGTTCAAAATAACTGCTCAGCAAGAGGAAGATCAAGAACAAAAGGAGGAAGAGGAAGATGAGAACAAACTGCACAGAGCAAGGGAGTGGGATGACTGGAAGGATACTCACCCTAGGGGCTATGGCAACAGACAAAACATGGGCTGACCTTCCCCGCAACTCGACAGGACTACAGGGCTCACACCTTCCCTGTCAAGGAAACCCGGCCATCTTCCTCTCCCTGGACTCCTGCTTCAGCTCTGTACAATAAAGGCAAAGCTGCTTTTGCATTCAATAAAGTATCAAATAATTATGTGTATTTATAACCTAGACAGTGACCAGTGATTTTACCTTCTTTGATATTACTAATTCTTATCATGGTGTATTCTGATTTAAGTGGACAGAAGAGCGCACTAAGAAATGGTTCTGTATAATCAATGATTGTATAACTTCTCTTTTAAAATAATAAAATCCCTTCTGTTATAGGAGTTTGTGCAGAAATGTAGATATCAGCTGCTTTTTTGTGGGGTGGGGGAACAAGGAGGTTCAGCTATGGGTCTCTGGGTTTATAATGAGATCTGGTTCATCAGCCTTTGTTCTGGCAGCATCTGAGCTCCCTATACTTTCTCTTTCCTATTGGGCACATGGTGTGAACCCTCTGGGCAACATCCCATGCTATAAAATAACCCAACACTATTGGGGGAGAGAACAGCAGCCAGTACTTTCCCTGCCACACAACAGTGTATTCAGGAATTAGAGCTGTAGGTGAATGAAAACATTGGCCTATCCTTAGGGCGAATAGCAGCCTCAGGCTCTACAGTCCAACTCTGAAATCAGCTGCCTTAGACCATTTTGACCCTCCTTGTCTAATGGCAAAGTGAGAACCAGTGACCTGAGCTTGGTACAGTGGCTCACACCTATAATCCCAGTACTTGAGAGGCTGAGACAGGAGGATCATAGGTTCAAGGCCAGCCTCAGCTACTTAGCAAGACCCTGTTTTATTTTTTGTTTGTTTTGATGCTGGGAATTGAACCCAGGAGCATTCTTCCTCCGAGCTACATGCCCAGCCTGATTTTATTTTTTATATTGAAACAGGATCTCACTAAGTTGCTAAGGCCAGTATTGAACTGCAATCCTGTCTCAGATTTCCAAGTACTAGGATTACAAGTGTGTGCTACCACAACCAGTTTAGGACCTTGTTTTAAATTTCAAAATAAAAAAGAGCTGGGGGTGTAGCTCAGAGGTAGAATGCCCATGGATTTAATCCCTAGTACCAAGAAAAGAAAAGAAAAAAAAAAAGGTACAGTCCTGCTGATAGCTGGCTATGGAGTTAGAGAACAGCAAAGATGCTGCTGAAAGATACTTTTTGGGGTAAAGAGAAGTCAGTGTCCTCAGCTCTTGGGTTGATAGCCTAGAAGAGCAGCCATGTGTTAAAACAAATGATCTGTATAGAAAACATACTTCTGCTCTGTGGCTTTGGTACGCTTGGGTTTTCTTTGAAGAGGAAGATGACTCAGCCCTCCCATCCCAGAATCTGCAATCTAGAGGGCTTTCAAAAGGAGACTAGGTTCCCTCCCGCACAGGGTGGAAAGTGGAGTGCTGTTAGGCGATGAGGAGGCTGTGCTCCGTGGGCAGTGACAGCAAGAAGACTCCCAATGATATATTTGTGTACTGCTTAGTAAAGGACTCGTCTCACCCTCACACACAGGCTCCCAAAACTGGTAAAGTACAGATGAAATGCCCTAGAGATTTGGAAAGCAAACAGTGTTTTCAGCTCTCCTCCAGTTGTCCCCAGTCAGCCTCTAGCCCTGGCCTGTTTCCTGCCTTTGAAACTCCATCCAGAGTTCATTTCCAAACCCGGCCAGGTTGGAATCACTTTGGTCCAGGTCCATATAAGATTGGACTTTCCAGAGAAGGTCCAGCTGAATTATGCCCCTCACACATTCTGATATTCATGAGGCAAATGGCCAGGTGGGTTTGAATCCTGGCTTTAAAAGGTGTAAACTACCCTCCTACCTCTTAGAAAGTAAATATATGACCCTAAAGGAGTATGGTTTTATGACTAGAAAGTTTGCTTTGCCAGGCTATGTTAAGAATGTGGGCTATACGTGTAAAATGAAGAAGTGGTGCTATTTGTGATCTGACAATGATTGATATGTCATAAATGTCTATGTAACCTTATTGTACTCAAGAAATGTATAAAAATCCATGCTGAAAAAATAAATAAATTTAAAAAATAAAAAAAATAAAAGGTGTAAACTAAAGTCAGGTGTGGTGGTGCACGCCTGTTTTTCCAGTACTGGGAGGCTGAGACAGGAGGATCACAGGCTTGAGGACAACCTCTGCAATGTAATGAGACTCAGCAACCTAGTGAGATCCTGTTTCAAAATAAAATAGGGCTGGGGGTATAGCTCAGAGACAGAACATCCTTCAGTTCAATCCCCAGTATCAAAAAAAAAGTACTTGGGGTGCTTAGAAAGGATCACAGGTTCAAGACAGCCTCAGCAACCTAGCAAGACCCGTTTCAAAACAAATGGCTGGGGGTGTCGTTTGGAGGTAGCACACCCCTGGGTTCAATCCTTAGTAACACACACACACACACACACACACACACACACACACACACACGCTGTTGCAAGGCACAATAGCCCACACCTTTAATACCAGTACTTGGGAGGCTGAAACAGGAGGCTCACAAATGTGAAGACCACTGCACTCACTAATTTATCGAGAGCCTATTTCAAAATAAAAAATAAAATAAATGGGGCATGGTGGTTCACACCTATAATCCCAGTACTTGGGAGGCTGAGACAGGAGGATTGAAGGTTCAAGGACAGCCTCAGCAAGTAGTGAGACTCGTCAACCTAGCCAAAACCTGTTTCCAAATAAATAAAATCAGACGGAGTGTAGCTAAAAGGCCTCTGGAGTCAATCCCCAGTATGACAAAAAAAAAAAAAGCTGAAGGTGAACACCCCTGGGTTCAATCCCAATAACTAACTAACACACACACACACACACACACACACACACACACACACACACAATGCAAGCTGTGTAACCATGACCAAAAAAACAAAGAATTTCCTTCTCCTCAGTGTATATATGAGGCTGTACCAAATAATGTTATGTGAATATATTGATATGGGAAAGAATAGTCAGAGCCATGGAAATATTATTAAGAATTTAGACTTAGGATAGAAGAAAAAGGAATTCCTGCTCCCTCCCCTAGCTGCCATGTGCTGACAATTAGCAGAGAAGATAAACAGAGAGGGCTTGCCAATCAATGAGGCCAGCCCCTCCCTTATGCAGCAGAGACAGGAGCAGCAGGGGTCATCTCTAAACCTAAACAAGGCGGCACCAGTCTGTCAGGCCTTGAGACAGGGCCTTGAGTTACTGTGCTCTTTCTACATTTGGTACCATGCTCCTGCTAGGTGAAAGTGTAATAAATCTCACATTTCCCTTTTTTCCCTTCTTCCCAAAGTTAAGTGACCAACTGTATATAAGGGTTGAAACCTCTTTGTTCGAGGCCCAGAAAGCGGGAAATTACCTAGTCTGGGTCATCAGCTGCTGATTAAAGGAAGACCTGCTTATCCTACTTTTGTCTCTGAGGCTAGGCTTGTGGGGAGCTCTCTCCTGCAACAATATGAATATATCACTCTGAATCTCACTATCATGTATGGAGTGGGTCCAGAGGGGAAACAAAGCAGGTGATATCTGCATAGGAATGTATCACTATGAACCTCACTATGATGTACAATTACAATGCACCAATAAGAGAGTAATAAAGAATTCAATGTATAGTGGAAGCCACTAAACTCCAGCAACTAAAGAATAAATGCTTCCAGTTGGTTTCAGCTCCATGACAGGTCTGTTCACTGGGAAGGAAAGGGAAATGGACAGGTATTGGGCCTCTAGTATGAGCCACACACTTTCTCAACTTTGTTTTTCTTTGTTTGTTTGTTGTTTTTTTTCTTGTGGTACTGGGGATTGAGCCCAGGGGCATTCTACCTCCAAGCTACACCCCCAGCCCTATTCTTTATTTTTATTTTGAACAGGCTTTCTCTAGGTTAATGAGAGTCTTACTACTTGCTGAGGCTGTCCTCTAACCTGTGATCCTCCAGTCTCGGCCTCCCAAGGGCTGAGATTGCAGGAATGTGCCACTACACCCAGCTCTCTCTCAACTATTAATACAATGACCTTGCAAACAAGGTAGCATCCTCCCCATTTTACAGAAGAGAAACGAGGCCAGGAGAAGCTAAAGAATTTCCTCAAGTGCATACTAGGTGTGGTGGCGCATGCCTGTATGCCCAATACTTCGGAGGCTGCAACTGGAGGATTGCAGGTTCACGGCCAGCCTCAGCAACTTAATGAGATTCTGTTTCAAGGTAAAAAATAAAAAATGGCTGGGGGTGTAGTTTAGAGGTAGGTTCAATCCTCCATACAAGAAAAAAAAAATCAATGCTTGGGTCATTTTCTATGTGCTTCCCAATTGCTTGTGCTTTTATTTCTGTGTCTTAAAGCCACTTGCAAGTGGGAGCAGCTTTAAAAATCCAAACAAAAACCATCATTTACACACCATCAGAACTCTGCAAATGCCTTGGTAGCTGACTCACAAAAGATAGGGTTCTGCCAGCTCCCCGCCCCTGCCCCCTCAGCTGGGGCTACAGAGCTGGAGGCGTGAGCAAGACCCTCCAGCCTCCTCCCCAGTTCCTTCTGCCTTGGGCCTGGTTGCCCAGAAACCCAAAAAAGCACCACCTTCTCTACTCCCACCAAGCTAGGCCTTTCAGGGCCCTAGAGCGAGCCGGGTTTGGTAGACTTGCAGAATTCAGGACTCCTCAAAGCTTTCAACAGATAGCAATATAGCTTTGTAGTTTGCAAAATGCTTTCAACCTTTTTTTTTAATGCATGCTTATATGTATGCCTGCATTTGTATGCTTATTCATATGTTGCATATTTTATTCTCAAAAACTGTCAGGCAAGATGTGATATCTTCATATTCTAGAGGAGGAAATTGGTTCAGAGACATGAAGTCAATGACTTTCTACAGTTACATGGCTAAGAAGTAGAGCATGAGTGGGGCGTAGTGGCGCAAGCTTATAATCGCAGTGCTTGAGAGGCTAAGACAGGAGGATCGCAGGCTCAAAGCCAGCTTTGGCAATTCAATGAGACCGTGTTTCCAAATAAATAGAATCGGCTGGGGGTGTAGCTCAGAGGTAGAATGCCCCTGGGTTCGATCCTCAGTGCCACAAAAAATAAAAAAAGAAGTAGAGTATGCCAGCACATCAGTTTAGCCAAGGTATTTGATGCCTGTGGCTCTCACCTGGAGATTTGGAAAAGATGAACGTGACACCCCCTTTTTTTTCTTTATTTTTTTATTTTATTTTATTTGCGGTAGTAGGGATTGAACCCAGGACATTCTACCTCCGAGCCAAACCCCCAGTCCTATTTTTTGTTCTTTATTTTGAAACAGGGTCTCACTAAGTTACAGAGAGCCTCACTAGCTAAGTAGCTGAGGCTGGCCGTAAACCTGCAATCTTCCAGTCCCAGCCTCCCAAGTACTGGGATTACAAGTGTGTGCCACCATGCCCGTTTTT
>PVLC010003015.1:70455-104232 GCA_004027655.1 Graphiurus murinus
ACTGGGGATTGAACTCAGGGGCATTCTACCTCCGAGCTACACCCCCAGCCCTATTTTTTATTCTTTATTTTGAAACCGAGTCTCACTAAGTTGCGGAGTGCCTCACTAGGTAGCTGAGGCTGGCCGCGAACCCGGATCCTCCGGTCTCAGCCTCCCGAATGCTGGGATTACAAGCGTGCGCCACCACGCCCGGCTACCTGTGATCCTCTTATCTCAGCCTCCCAAGTATTGGGATTACAGGTGTGCACCACCTCCCTTTTTACTTTTAACTTTGAAACAGGATCTCACTAAGTTGCTGAAGGTCTCCCTAAGTTACTTGAGTCTTTCCTTGAACCTGTGATCCTCCTATTTCAGCTTCCCAAGTCCTGGGATAACAGAAATGGCCACTGTGTCTGGTTGGCCCTATTTTTTTTTAATGCCACTGAACACTAACTCATCCTTTCCATTTTTGTCTTCCTCAGCACCCTTTTGAGCAAGACAGGGCAGGGGGCTGAATGATCTGATTTCAACCCCCCCTCCCCAAAATGGAATTAAGAGTCCTGAGTTAAAATCTCAATTCTTGGGGAATCTGCCACTCCCAAGCTGGGTGACTCTGATGAGGTAGAATAGAAGAAATAAAATTTAGGCATAAAGGAGACATTGGGAAGGAAAAGAAAAATATAGTTTTAAAATCTGCTGAGTTCATAATCTAACTCCACCCTATAGGGTGTGTCAGGTTCTAGGCAGAAGTCTCAGTGGGCCCACATCCTTAATCCCCTGGATCCCTGCCCCACCTGAGACTCCTGAGGTCCAGGAGGACAAAGGTCAGACCTCAGCCAGCAATCACCCATCATTGAAACCTGAGAAAGAGGAGGTCCAGACTTCTGTGCCCACCCCTTCTTGGGAGTTCTATATAAGGATTGAAAAAGCTGCAAAGACTCTCTCTTGCTCACTTGACTGGGAAGATCTCCTCTCACCTGTTTTCTCTCTCAAGTCTCTTACTTTCCTAAATAAATTCCTGCCTTTTGTTCCTGATGGGCACGTGTTGAAATTCTTTTTATCGGGAGCCAGGCGTGGTGGCACATGCTTGTAATCCCAGCATTTGGGAGGCTGAGACCGGAGGATCCGGGTTCGCGGCCAGCCTCAGCTACCTAGTGAGGCATTCCGCAACTTAGTGAGACCTGGTTTCAAAATAAAGAATAAAAAGTAGAGCTGGGAGTGTAGCTCCGAGGTAGGGATTGAATTCAGGGGCATTCTACCTCCGAGCTACACCCCCAGCCCTATTTTTTATTCTTTATTTTGAAACCGAGTCTCACTAAGTTGCGGAGTGCCTCACTAGGTAGCTGAGACTGGCCGCGAACCCAGATCCTCTGGTCTCAGCCTCCCGAATGCTGGGATTACAAGCGTGCGCCACCACACCCAACCCTTTTATACTTTTTAAAAAAATTTTACTCATGTACCTTTTTTACATTTTTTATGCCTACATTTATGTATCTTTTTTAGGTTTTATTTATTTATTTTTTACGGTACTGGTGATTGAACTCAGGGGCATTCTACCTCGAAGCTATACCCCCAGCCCTATTTTTTTATTCTTTATTTTGAAACCGGGTCTCACTAAGTTGCGGGGTGCCTCACTAGGTAGCTGAGGCTGGCCTTGAACCCGAACCCTCCGGTCTCAGCCTCCCAAATGCTGGGATTACAAGCGTGCGCCACCATGCCCAGCCACTTATGTATCTTTTTTACATCTCTTTTTTACGCCTACATAATGGATATTTAGTCCAGCCATGTGACATGACCAATAGGGGTATCCGCCATATGTGTCAGGCCACCATCTGTATGACAACCTGATTTGATTAAAAAGGAAGTATAGATAAGGGTGATAAGGAAGAGGAGTAGCCTAGGACCAATGGACATTGGTGAGTGGGAGAGTTTATTTTTTTCGGCATCGGAGAAGACAGGTAATCCGAAGGGAGAGCTGTTTTCCAGGAACAGCTGTGGACGAATAAGAGGGAGGGGGTGTGGATCCAAGGTGAGAGGGAACCGTTAGTGAGGCAAAGTCAAGCGGCCATGGGGGTGTGGAGGACGAGAGTAGCCGAACCTGACCATTTGGGTTTGAGATTATGTGGGGATTCAGATGGGCAGAAGAGAACCTGCTGTCCAGTTTGCAAAGGTTGAGGTAAGGATGTACCTGGAGAAAGATAAGTTACGTATTTAAAAATGGGACCGTATCATCGGCCAAGGATTTCCAGCGCTTGTTGGGGATCAGAGAGAAGTGTATTGGGAAAAGATTTATTTTAAGGCTGGTAGGCTGTTGTCATGTAGCTGCAGAAGACTGAATTTATCCTGAGAGTAGGGCACTTTTTAGTTTTCCTGTTATGGGAGGGAATTGAGCCTGTATTGATTGTTTATAAGGGCAGTATTAATTGCTAATAAGAACAAGTTTTTACACTTAGAACAATAAAATCCTTTTTTCTGTCTCTAAACTGTCAGCCAAGAGCTGTAGCCAAGGTTGACCTTGGTCAGCTAAAGGTTGGCTGTAAGCCCAACACTGAATGTTAAGAATACAGACATATGCTAAGAATTATATAGACTCTCATAATAGTTTAGACTAAAGTTACAAGATAAAAACAAGCTATATTAACTCAGTATTAATTATTAATAACACAAAATATTTATAAGCTAAATTTTTAACATAATAAGTAATGCATAAAGGATAGAGATAAGAAAAAGCTGAGAAACTTACCAAGGACATGGGAAAATAATACATGTTTTAAACTTTAAAACTAAAATAAAACCAAGAACAAAGCGAGCTTTTACCATATAGTTTCCTGACCTTGCTAATCAAGTAACTATTTTAATTAGTGATGTCAGACCTATTTATGTGAAGATGGAGAAGAGAGGTAATAAGAGACTTGTGATCGGTGGTGATTGTTTAAGGAGAGTTGGGCCTTGGACCTGGAGGCGCGGTCGCCTCATTGAGAAAGAAAGTTAAGGAGAGAGGCTGTATCTGTGTGAGATAATGGAGAGGGATGGGCTATAGAGAAGGAGGTCATTTACGTATTGAAGCAGGGTAGATGATGGGCAGGCAAGGCGAAAGGAACAGAGATCAGTGGCCAGAGCTTGTCCGAACAGATGTGGACTGTCTCGAAACTCCTGGGGTAGCATGGTCCACATGAACTGAGAGGAGTGTCTGGAGACGGGATCTGTCCAGGTAAAAGCAAAAATGTCTTGAGACTAGGGATTTAGAGGGATTGAAAAGAAAGCATCTTTAAGATCTATGGTCGAGAAATGGGTCGTTGAGGCGGGGATCTGACTGAGGAGGGTGTAGGGGTTGGGAACTAGAGGGTGTATGGGCCTAAGGGCCTTGTTTATGAGCCTGAGATCCTGAACCAAACAGTAGAAGCCATTGGGCTTTTATACAGCCACAATGGGGGTGTTGTATGAAGAATGGGCAGGGCGAATATAGCCCTTTTTGTGAAGATTTGTAATTATTGGCTGAAGTCCCTTTAGGGAGGCATTAGAGAGTGGGTATTGAGTCTGGTTAGGAAAGTGGGAGAGGTCTTTGAGGACAATTGTAACAGGCATACACTTGGCTAATGAGGGAGAGGTAATATCCCAGACCACAGAGTTTACCAGGTAATGGGGGAATGGTATTACCAGGTTGTGGTTGTCGGCTTTGGCCGACTGAGGGGCCAACATAGTCAACAGGAAGGCGGAGGTGGGGGAGGGGGTATGTGGAGGGTGAAGTTGTAGGGTAGCCCGGAGTTGAGACAGGATATCACGTCCCAAAAAGGGGGATTGGGCACTGTGGCATGACTAAAAACTGGTGAGAAAAAAGAAAGTTCTTGAGGGAACAGTTGAGGATAGGCGTTTGGTGGGGGTAAATGTTTGTTCCTCCGACACCCACGATAGGGGAGGAGGCGGGGAAGGTAGTTTTCCAAAATTCCCTTAAGACTAAAAAAGTGGCCCCCGTGTCCACCAAGAAAGAAATGACCCAGTCTTCCACAAGGAGAGTGACCCTGGGCTCCTGCCTGTGGTTTGGAATGGCCAGTGCTGGAGACCCAGGGCCCCGTTAGTCGGTGGCTAGCCCCAAGAGAGCCAGGTTGGAGGGACAGGCCGTGAGTCCCCTCCAGGACAAGGGACAGTCCAATCCCCAATGACCCATTTGTTGACATTTGGGGCACGGTATTTTAGGGAGCCGAGGGTTAGAGTACGCTTTGGCCCAGTGGCCTTTCTTTCCACACTTGAAGCAGGCTGAGCTGGGGCCACTCTTTTGTGTGGCGGGTGAGGGCTGTTTGTTAGTGGTGGTCTTAAGGGCCTGGGCCAATAGGACAGATTTTTGGCGTTGTTTGTGTTTTTTACGACCGTGGTATATTTTAAAGGCGGTTGTGAGGACTTTTGCCAGGGGGGTAAGGGGGCCTTTCTCTAACTTTTGGAGTCTAGCTCTGATGTCAGGATAAGATTGGAAGAAAAAGTAAGTCATAAGTAATTGTCGGCCATCAGGTGATTTAGGGTCTAGGTTAGTATATTGGAGGAGGGCTCTTGTTAACCGTTTTAAAAAGGAAGACGGATTTTTATATTTATCTCGGATAACCTCCTGTAATTTTTTTAAAAATTAATAGGCTTTTGAGTGGCCCTATGGAGCCCTGCAACTAGACAGGTGATTAACTGGTCCCATCTAAGAATGTGATTGGGAGCCGGGCGTGGTGGCGCACGCTTGTAATCCCAGCATTCGGGAGGCTGAGACCGGAGGATCCGGGTTCGAGGCCAGCCTCAGCTACCTAGTGAGGCCCTCCGCAACTTAGTGAGACTCGGTTTCAAAATAAAGAATAAAAAATAGGGCTGGGGGTATAGCTCGGAGGTAGAATACCCCTGAGTTCAATCCCCAGTACTGCAAAAAAAAAAAAAAAAAAAAAAAAAGAATGTGATTGGGGTTGTTGTAGTTCCAGTTAGGGTCCCGGTCAGGGATGGCCTCAGCCCCCAGGGGGTGTCTGGCATCTGTTTGTCTATTTTTGATCTGCATGTTGTCTGGCCTGTTCCCAAACCCTATGCCTCTCCTTCGAGAGGAGGGTAGTGGAGAGTACCATGTAAATGTCATTAAAGGTGAGGCTGTAAGCCTGGGTGAGATAGACAAATTTTTTAACATAGGAGACTGGATTGGCCGTGTAAGAGCCCAGACGCTTTCCTATTTGAGAGAGGTTACCCATAGAGAAGTGAACATGAACCTGCACAATACCCTTATTCCCGTTACCTCCTGGAGAGGAGCGAGTACCAGTGGAGGCCCAGAGGGAGCTGAAGGGAGATGGGACACGCAGGCAAAGAAGGGTGGATGCTGAAGAGTCGGCTGGAGCCGATTGTTGCACGGTTGGTGTGTGTGTGGGGGGGGGAGGCTTAAGGCCCAGAGGCCGCTGTGACCTTGTAACCTTGTGTTAAAGGCTGGCCTTAGGACAGAGCCAGGGGCAGCCTCGGCTTTAGTCTCGTCTGCAGCTGCTCCCTCCCCAAGGCTGTTTGGGGGAGTCAGAGGCTTTGAGAGGTTTTGGGAGGTTTGTAAGCCAGGAGGACCTGAAATGGAAAGCAAGCAGTTATGAGGTCTGGCTGAGAGCATAGGAGGGAAAAGGATTTTACGTACCTCCTTCTGCCCCTTCGAGCGCTCACAGAAAGTAAACAAATCAGCCGGGCATGGTGGCGCATGCTTGTAATCCCAGCATTCCGGAGGCTAAGACCCGAGGATCTGGGTTCGCTGCCAGCCTCAGCTACCTAGTGAGGCACTCCACAACTTAGTGAGACTCAGTTTCAAAATAAAGAATAAAAAAATAGGGCTGGGGGTATAGCTCGGAGGTAGAATGCCCCTGAGTTCAATCCCCAGTACCCCCCCCCCAAAAAAAAGAGAGAGAGAGAAAGTAAACAAATCCTGGAGAATTTGGAGAACTAGGGAGTCTTCAGGCGGCCCTCTAGATTGATTGTCTAAAGGGTAAAAAGACCAGTCCTGGGTGCAAAATTTAATGAGTTGTTAGGGTTGGATATCAGATTTTAGGGAGAGAGCTTTTAAATTATTGATAAGGCACCTGAGGGGGGAGCAGGCAGGTAAAGGAGGGGAAGGGGAGGAGGAGGAGGAGCCCATAGTTAAAAGGAGTGAGAGAGCGACAAAGAACTGGACCAGAACGGAGCCGTACACGGGATCCACCAGGCGTCCCCAAGAGGACCTAGTGTACGGGTGTACCCCCAGTGGGGTGCGCCCTGGGTGGGGCGGAGGGCAAGAAGGGGGCGAGATCGTCACCTCGGTCCCTTAGCCCGGACCAAAAGGCTGGAGATCTGAGTCACCCAGCACTGGGATTACCTTCGTGTCTCTGAGCCAGCGAGTACTGGACAGTCAACTCTGAGCTGATGGCAGTGAAGAAGAAAAGAGAGGTGGGATAAAAGGAGGTTAGTGGGAGGGAAAGGGAAGGCGGGGATGGGAAAGGGAAGGTTCTAGGGAAAACTTACCAAATGGTCGGTGATGGGTGCTGGGGCGGAGCATTCGAAAGAGCAGAGGAGGACTGGGTCCCTGGGCCATCAGGGGAAGGGAGGGCTCTCTGGTGGTCGAGAGGGTTAAGGGGGACCCAGGAATCCTGTCGGAGGCTGGAGGAACAGAGTGATAGAGAGAAAGTTTATTGTTCCTGAGTACAAAGGGAAAAAACTAATATTTATAGGTAGGGTAGAGGGCGGTCTTGCAGCACCAGGTACGGGGCTTCATAGGGTGGAACAAAGGGGAAGAAATTGGAGCCGGCCAGGGGTGATAGGCTGGCTGGTTCCTGGGCACGGGAAGGCACTGCCAGCTGACCAGCTGATGCCCAGAAGAGAAGCCAGAATTGTGCCATGTTGGTGTGCTTTATACGGATTCTGTTCCAACAATAATAATAATACTAAACTTGAAAACAGAGGAATTTATGAAACTCAAACCACCTCTCTGTGTCATCTGAACTCCAGAAATCCCTCCTCTGCTTCTCTGGGCCTGAAGTTGGCTCATGAGCACTACGGGCACTTTGTCCCCCATCTCCACTGGGTACTCTACAACAATACCATATTATGGCCACTGTCACCTTGCACAATAGCTCTTTGCAATACCTACATGACATTTCCTCACAAGTTCTTTTCAACCCACGGAGCCAAGGTGCAACTCACCCCAGCACAGGTTACCAGTGTTCTGGAACAAGGAGACATAGGTCTCTGTCCCTATTGTAGCCACTCCAAGACACAGCCAATACCTGCCCTACTGACCTCACAGGCCAGATTGGAAGTAAATGAAATCAACTCCAAGAAAGCACTTTGGACAGTTATAGAACACTATGGAAAGATGGTGAGGAGTACGAACAGTAGGCTGTTAGGAGGTAGGGGACAGAGGAAGCCATCTTTTTCCTTTGCAATACAGTGTTTGACAATGTTTTCTTCTTTTTGTGATACTGGGGATGGAACTCAGAGGACTTCTACCTCCACACTACACCCCCAGCCCTATTTTTTTTTTAAATTTGGAAACAGGGTCTCACTAAGTTGCTGAGAGCCTCAATAAGTTGCTGAGGCTGACTTCAGACCTGCAATCCTCCTGTCTCAGCCCCCCAAGTATTGGGATTACAGGGGTGCAGCACCACACCTGGATAAAAATTTCATTTTAAAAGATATGTTTTTACTTGAAAAAAAAATTTAAACATATACAAAATAGAGCTGGTTGTGGTGGCGCATGCCTGTAATCCCAGTGCTTGGGAGGCTGACAAGAGAATCACAGGTTCGAGGCCAGCCTCAGCAATGTAGCAAGATCCTCAGCCACTTAATGAGTACCAGTTTCAAAATTTAAAAAAAATTGAAAAGGACAGAGAGGATAGCTCAGCGGATGCCCCTGAGTTCAATCCCTAGTACCACAAAATATATATACAAAATAGTATATGAGAGAAGAATGTAATGATACCCTATTTACCTGTCAGAGAGTTCCAACAATTGCCAACTCATTTTTTTGTGTGTGGTATTGGGGGTTGAACCCAGGGGCATTCTACCTCCAAGCTACACTCCTAGCCCTATTTTATTCTTTATTTTCAAACAGTCTCACTAAGTTGTGGAGGGCCTCACTAAATACCTGAGGCTGGCTGCGAACCTGAGATCCTCCTGTCTCAACCTCTCCAAGTACTGGGATTACAAACCAACTCATTATTAATCTTACATCCTCTATACCCCCTCCCTCACCAACCCACAGATTAAGAAACAGAGGGAAGCTGGATGTGGTGGTGCAGGCTTGTAATCCCAGTATTTGGGAGGCTGAGACAGGAGGATTGCGGGTTCACAGCCAGCCTCAGCTACTTAGTGAGGCCCTCTGCAACTTAGTGAGACCCTGTTTCAAAATTAAAGAATAAAAAATAGGGATGGGGGTGTAGCTTGGAAGTAGAATGCCCCTGGGTTTAATCCCTATTACTGCAACAAAAAAAGAGGGAAATTTGAGCACTACCTCTATATTTTATGATACTATGGAATTGTCATTAAGTTCTTGTACATGAAGGCACCGTGATTTTGTGTGTGTATGTATGGTACTGGGAGTAGAACCCAGGAGCCTCCTACCTCCAGGGTATACTCCCAGCCCTATTTTATTTTTAACAGGGTCTCTAAATTGCTAAGAGCCTCACTAAGCCGGAGGCTGACTTTGAACCTGCAATCCTCCTGTCTCGGCCTCCCAAGTATTGGGATTATAGGCGTGCTCCACCACACCTGGCTTGTGATTTTTTTTTTTTTTTGAGATGTAATCACTCTGTGACGCAGGCTGGCGTCCAACCCCTGTGTAAGGTGTTGAGTTGTCTAGGCCAGCCCCTCACCCTTCCTGAGACAGGATAGCCCCCCACTCTTCCTGAGACAGGACAGCCCCCTCCCTTCCAGACTCATCCTAGCCCTGGCATCAGGGCTCCACGAATCCCCTGCCTTCTTTGTATTACCTTTCTCCACGCACAAGTTTCCCCACCTCTGTACACTCCCTATAAAAGGCTGAACTAATATGAAGTCGGGGTTCTGCCACGATTCCACTGCTTTGGAAAAGGCTGAACCCCAACTTGAGTTGGCAATAAACTCCCTTCTTGCTGTTGCAGTACTCTGTGTGCAGTGATTGTCTCTTGGAGGGGCACGCCCGGATTTGTACATAACACTGAGTTCAAGAGATCCTCCCACCACGGCCTCCTGAGACTTCAGGCTCACTCCTCCATACCCAGAACTGTCAGGGGGTGATGGGTCCATTCCTCACCTCAGGAACTCAGGATTGATGGAGTCTTTGGCTTCCCTGGCAGAAAAAGAATTTAAGCACCACAAATCAGAGAAGAAGGCAGGGGTTTATTTAGGAAAATGGGGGTACACGATCAGGGGAGAACATGGGCCATCTCAAGAGAAAAGAGAGACTTTGGGGTCTTTACAGTCCTTGTTTTATAGGAGACCCTGTGATGGGGTGGGTAGGGGCTCATGGCAGGGATGGGGGGGGGGTCTGGTCCCCTTCTTTTTGAATCTTCATGTTCCAGCTATTTCATTGGTGGATGCTGGGTGATGCCAAGGATCATATATTTTTTTGGGGGGGGGGAGTCCGTTGTTTACCAACCATCTCAGGAATTTCAGGTGTGGAAACATAGGCCATTATGATTAAAAAGTATGAGCCTACTGAGGAACTTTGCCTAAGAAAGGACAGGCTAGATGGGCCATTATGGTTAAAAGGTAGCCTAGTAAAGGCTTTTGCCTAAGAAAGAGCAGGCCCTGTAAGGTGAAGATAATGAAGTTTCTAGATTTAAAAACTATACTTTCCTCCTTTTTACCTATTATTTTTATTTTACTTATCCTACCTCAGAACCAGGAATTGAACCGGGGATGGGGGGGTGGCTCTACCACTAAGGGTCAAAGGGTCACCCCATAACTAAACCAGGATGTAAAAAGGAATTTTAATGTTATTATCTGCTTCTGTAATATGCTTTGCTGCACGCAGTATGAGGAAGCTATCTTGGCCACATGAACACCTGGTGTTTGTCAAATGATGTAATGATTTTATAACCATAAAAACCTGACTTTTCTGTACCTCTAACTCTGTAACCAAGGGCTATAAAAATCAGTTAAAACTGGCACTCGGGACCCCAGTACCTCACAGTACTGTTTACCCCAGCCAGCTGGTAAATAAAGCCACCTCTTTGGCACTATGGAGTCTGGTGTGTCTCTGTGGGTCACCTCACAACACACACCTGTACATGTTAGTGAGACTGGTAGTGATACCTTCATATATTCACATAGCAGTAATGTAGGATAGAAGAAATAAGTAGGCAGGAAGGAGACAAATGGGAAGGAAAAGTAAAAATATCACTTTAATATAAACACCTGGAACTAAAACGATGCAGCCTTTACTCCACCTTTGGAAGTTCCTTAGGCCCTGCCCCCCACCTAGGAGCCAGGACCAAGGACACCGGAAATTTACAGCCAAGGGCAGACCCATCTTGAAACCTGAGGAAGAGGAAGGGCTCAATTCGGACCGCCTACCCAATTTGGACCGCCTACCTATCCTTCTACCTATACCTGAAGAAGGAGGAGGTCCAGACTTCTTTTGTGCCCACCCCTCTTAAAAGCAGGGGAGTTTAAAAGGGGGAGTTTTGGGAAAAAGATCTCTCTCTTGCCCGAGTGTTCGCATCTGGCCAGGAAGATGTCCGCTCACCTGTTTTTTTTTTTTTTTTTTTTTCCCTTTTCCCTCTTTTCCTAAATAAATTCCTACCTTTTGTTCCTGACTGGCACGTGTTAAAATTCTTTTTATCACGAAGGCCAAGGACCCATGAGTGGGACCGGGTTATCCCACAACAGCAGTATTTGAACTGTTTCCTTCATCAATTCTCCTTTTCCCATCCTCACCTCCCTCCCTCAATCCCCTTCCACTATTCTACTGATCTCTGTGTGGATGTGTGTTTGTGGTACTGGAGATTGAACTCTACCACTGAGCTACACCTCCAGCCCTTGTTTTTTTTGGGGGGGGGGTAATGGGGATTGAACTCAGGGGCATTCTATCTCCAAACTATACCCCCAGCCCTATTTTTTTATTCTTTATTTTGAAACAGGGTCTCACTAAGTTGCAGAGGGCCTCACTAGGTAGCTGAGGCTGGCCACGAACCCAGATCCTCCAGTCTCAGCCTCCCAAATGCTGGGCTTACAAGCGTGTGCCACCACGCCCGGCTCTTGTTGTTGAAATGGGGTCTTACTAAGGCTGACCTTGAACCTGAGATCCTCCTGTCTCAGTCTCCCAAGTACTGGGATTACAGGTGTGCCCTCCTTGCCTAGTTTCCAGTAAATCTTTTAAGCTGTTTCATAACATCTCACGCAGGGCTTCTTGCAGGTTTCCTAAGTCTGTCAAAGGCCCCCTTCATCTACCAGAGCTTCCAGGACAATTGAAACCAGATACAGACCATGAGGGCTTAGGGACAGGGACTGAAAGGAAGCAGCTCTGAGGCCCTTCAACCCTCAGCGACTGATAGAGCCTCGGCCACCCTAGTGCCCCAGGCCCCAGCTCAAAGACTTTGAGAGATTTGCAGATAGACTTCTTTCTTCAACAGCTTAATTTAGTCTCTCCCACTTACCTTGTCTAAATCTTCTCTCGCTGAGTTCCACTCAGCCTCCAGATTCCCCAGATCTCCTGTGTACTGATGGCTATCGCCAGCTGACCTCTCCTCCAATGGCTCCCAGACCTACATCCTATGTCACTTGCTATACTGCTTCTCTTGATGAGCAAACAGAACTGGAATTCAACAGTCATCCAGCCCCAGCCCTCTCTCTCCATCACAGCTTGTGTCCTCAACACCTACTCAGTGCTCATCCCAAGAAGTTCAGCATTGTTTCTGGCTCCTTCCTCCTGACAAAGCAAGCATTCAAATGTTTGCTGAATGAATTACCAAATGAATGAGTCCCATCATGAATCACACTCCTTCATCAGGCAGATTGAAATACTCCAGCCTCTTTCTTTTAGAATTCAAACGATTTTACATAAAAGAAACCTCAGAATCCATTCACCTTAAAGGCAGTCATTTCTCTCTCTCAGACTGATAGGTCATTTCAGTCTCTCACTGAAGGGACCACTTTTCCACCATGCGCATTCAGTGTGGGAGTCTGCTTTATATTCTGCTTTTAAAGCTTAGCATTTAATATACAATCTACCTTATGATAATTTTAGTGCTTTTTTTGGTACTGGCGATAGAACCTAGGGACATTCTACCCCCAGCACCTTTTATTTTGAAACAGGGAGGGTCTCACTAGGTTGCTAAGAGTCTTGCTAAATTAATGAGGCTAGCCTTGCACCTGCAACCCTCCTGTTTCAGCTTCCCTTGTACCAGGATTGCAGGTGTGTGCCACCATGCCCAGCTCATTTTAGAGACTTTTGATGACTGAGGATTAGTCTGTAATATTGCTCTATAATTGCTTACTTGATTTTGAACATTGAGATAGTTTCCAGGTTTTTACTGTTTGTTCCTTCATTCTGTAACAAAGTAAATGATCTTATTTGCTTGTACACAGATAAAAATATCCCTGGAGGGGGACATTCCAGGCCAGGAGTAAGAAGATCACCTTTTCCTGAATATCCTTTTGCATTCTGAATGGTGTGAATATACTGGCTAGTCAAAATATACACCAGAGAGCTGGTCGTGGTGGTACATGCTTGTAATCCCAGTACTTGGGAGGCTGAAACAGGAGGATTGCAGGTTCTTGGCCAGCCTCACCTACTTAATGAGGCCCTCCGCAACTTAGTAAGAACTTGTTTCCAAATAAGAAATAAAATAGCACAGGGGGTATAACTTGGAGGTAGAATGACTCTGGGCTCAATCCCCAGTACTGTCCATCAAGTGTAGAGACAGAACCTACACTTGCAACTTGACTCCCTAATTCGTGTTCTCCCAAAAGTATGTATTATATACCTTGGGGACCTAGAGGAGATGACAGTTTCCAGGGAACAGTCTTTTCACTGAGCCTTGAAGGATGGGTAGGAGTCAGTCTGACTGATAAGAGTCTGCCATTGGCAAAGTCCCAGAAGAGGAAAGGACACTTCCTGATTGTGTAATTAGGTAATATCTAATTTGCATTCAAATCACAGAGTCATGAGACTTTTTTTTTTTTTTTTTTTTTTTTTTGCAGTACTGGGGATTGAACTCAGGGGCATTCTACCTCTGAGCTATACCCCCAGCCCTATTTTTTTTTATTATTTATTTTGAAACGAAGTCTCACTAAGTTGCAGAGTGCCTCACTAAGTAGCCGAGGCTGGCCTCGAACCCGGATCCTCCCATCTCAGCCTCCCAAATGCTGGGATTACAAGCGTGCGCCACCATGCCCAGATGTCATGAGACTTTTTGCATGTGTGGTGCTGGAGATTGAACCCATGGGCACTCTGACACTGAGCTACATTCTCACCCCTTTTTATTTTTTACTTTGAGACAGGTCACACTAAATTGCCCAGGCTGGCTTTGAAATTGTGATCCTCCTGCCTCAGCCTCCTAAGTAGATGGGATTACAGTCTTGCAGAAAATTAGGCTTTTATTTTTGTTACTAGGGATTGAACCCAGGAGCATTCTACTTCTGAGCTACATCCCCAGCCCTATTCTGTTTTTTACTTTGAAACAGGGTCACACTAAGTTGCGGAGAACCGCACTAAATTGCTAAAGCTGACCCTGAGCCTGCAATCTTGGAGGTTGAGAGCCTCCCAAGTACTGGGATAACAAGTGTGTACCACCACACCTGGCTACTTCTTCAGATTTCTAAGAAAAACATCCCTACTTACCATTCTTACCACTTTCCACAGTGGTGTTGTTATTATTATTATTATTATTATTATTATTATTATTATTATTATATTGGTGCATTATAGTCTCATATCATGTAGTTTATAGTTATAGTGACATACACACACACAGCACTTGGTGGGCTTTCCCCTGGCTCCCTCCTCATTCTCCTCACTCCCTACTCCCCTTACAGGGTATTGAGATTGACATTGGTGTTCTCACATATGTTCATAATGTCCATGGAAGTGATTCCTTCATTGATTCTCCATCTCCCCCCTCTCTCCTTCCCCTAGACCACCTCCCTGGATCCTCTGCAGTTTCTCCACCATTATCTGTTTTCCCTTTGGTATCCCAATTACTCCCAAACATATGACCCTTCACTTTCTGTGACTGGCCAATCTCACTTAACATAATGTTCACCAGCTCCATCCATTTTCCTGCAAATGACATAATTTTGTTCTTCTTTGTTACTGAGTAGAATCCCATTGTGTGTATATCCCATGATTTTGTAATCCATTCATCTGTTGATGGGCACCTAGGTTGGTTCCATAAATTTGACTATTGTGAATTGTGGTGCTATGAACATGGATATGCCTACATTAATATGATTTCCTGATTTCAGTCCCTTTGGAAAGATACCTAGGAGTAGTATAACTGGATCATATGGTGTGTCCATTCCCAGTTTTCTGAGGAATCTCCACACTGATCTCCATAGCAGCTATACTAATTTGTAATCCTATCAACAGTGTAGAAGATTTCCAGTTTCCCCACATCCTCACCAGCATTTATTGTTATTTGACTTCTTGATGATTGCCATTCTGATTGGGGTTAGATGGAATCTCATTGTGGTTTTGATTTGTAGCTCCCTGATTGCTAATGATGTTGAACAGTTTTTCATGTATATATTGGCCATTTGTATATCTTCTTTTGTGAAGTACAGTTGCCCATTTCTTGATTGGGTTATTTATTTTTGTAATTGTTAATTCTATTATGTTCTTTGTTTAGATATTAGTCTTCTATCAGAGGCATAACTGGCAAAGATATTTTCTCATTCTGTAGGCTCTCTCTTTAGACTCTTGGTGATTTCCTTTGATGAGCAGAAACTTTTTTAGTTTAATGCCATCCCATTTATTAATTCTTGGTAAATTTCCTAAGCTTTGGGGGTCTTGTTGAAGAAGTTTCTACCTGTGCCTATTATGTTGGAGTGTTGGCCCTATGACCTCCTCTAGTAACTTCAGTCTCTGGTCTAATTTCCAGGTCTTTGATCCATCTCAAGTTGACTCTTGTGCAGGGTGAGAGGTAGAGAGTTAATACTATTTTTCTACAAATGGATAACCAGTTTCCCCAGCACTATTTGTTGAAAAGGCTATTTTTTCTCCACCATGTTTTTGTTACCTTTGTCAAAAATCAATTGGTTACAAGTGTGTGAATTTGTTTTTGTAACTTCTATTCTGTTCCATTGGTCTATGTGTCTGTTTTTGTGCCAATACTACTTTGTTACTTTGTTATTTTTTTATTACTATACCTCTGTATTTGTGCCAATACTACTTTGTTACTTTTTTACTTTTTTATTACTATACCTCTGTAGTAAAATTTGAAGCCAGGCATTCTGATGCCTCCTGTATGGTTCTTACTGCTGAGAATTGCTTTAGCTATTCTGGGTCTTTTGTTTCTCCATATGAAATTTAAGACTGATTTTTATAGCTCTGTGAAGAATGCCATTGCTATTTTAATAGAGATTGCATTGAATCTGTAGATCACTTTTGGTTGAATGGCCATTCTACCTCCAAGTTACACCCCAGCCCTATATTATTTTTATTATTTGGAAACAGGGTCTTGCTAGGTTGATGACAGTCTCACTACATGTTGAGGTTGTCCTCAAACCTGTGATTCTCCTGTCTCAGCCTCCCAAGTACTGGGATTATAAGTATGGGCCACCACACTCAGCTAGAATGGCATTACAAGGGATTTAATGCCCCCCAGACACCACCGCTGTTCTGCTGGTTACTACCCTGCAGCACACTGACTGTCAGCCTCTGTGGCTGCTGTGTCTAAGCTCCACAGAGCCAGAGATTACTATGTCCTAAGCTTGTGGCCCAGCTGGCTGAGCTTTGATGGCCCAGGGACACCACCACTGATCTGTTGGTTGCAATTGTGTGGAGCCCTTTAAGTCACTGGCAGGCATGCATGCATGCACACACACACACACTAAGCCCAAACCCTGCTGGTAGAGAGAATGTTGCATTCTCAACCTGTAACTGCAATCACGTGAACCCCTGCTGGTCCCTAGCCTCCCTGCTTTCGGGAGAGATTGGATCCTTCTAAGCCTGGTGTTTGGGTGGCTCAGCTATTTAGTCTCAGGGACACTGCTGCTGCTCTGGGTGGCTGTGATCACATGAGACCTTACTGGCCGCTAGACTTGGTGCTTGTTGGACCCAGAAACTGCAGGGTGGGAGTTCATATTCTTCTGAGCTTGTAGCATGGTTGGCTGAGTTATTTTACTCCACAAACACTACTGCTGACAGTCCTGTAGAGATTGCTGGACACCCTGCAGGGGCGTGGCGAACTGCTGACCCTAGGTCTCGCCCACCCAGGTGTCCCTAGGGACTGTCTGCTGATTCACTCTAGTGACCCCATCCTTGTATGGATAATGCATGGACATCTTTCTTTCTTTTTTCCTTGCAGTACTCAGGGGCATTCTACCACCGAGCTACATCCCCAGACCTATTTTTTATTCTTTTTTTTTTGCGGTACTGGGGATTGAACTCAGGGGCATTCTACCTCCAAGCTATACCACCAGCCCTATTTTTTATTCTTTATTTTGAAACAGGGTCTCACTAAATTGTGGCATGCCTCACTAACTAGCTGAGACTGGCCTCGAACCTGGATCCTCCGGTCTCAGCCTCCCAAATGCTGGGATTACAAGCGTGCACCACCACGCCCGGCTGACATCTTTCATTCTATGCCCATGCCCCTGATGCAATTGTAAACCTAGTAAAATACAGGATTTCTAGTACACAGGTAAAATGAAAATGTATTAGCTGGGTGTGGTGGCGCATGCCTATAATCCCAGCACTTGGGAGGCTGAGACAGGAGGAGCACAGGTTCACTGCCAGCTTCAACAACTTAGTAAGATCCCGTTTCCAAATAAATAATTTAAGTAAAGGCTGGAAGTGTAGCTGAGACTTAGAATGTCCCTGGATTCAATCTCCAGTACCAAAAAAAAAAAAATGCCAAATGAAGGAATCATATTCTACAGTACTTTTACTTTTTTTTTTTTTTGCCTGGCATTAAATAGGTTCTTCATTAATGTTTTTCATTGAGCCAAAATTCCTAGCCAAATTAGAGTCTGACAGAGGAAGAAGAGCGGAAGAAAACAAATTATGGCAATACCTCAGCTGTTTGGAGCTTTTCTTGAAATGAGTCATTCTCAAAGCTGAGGGTGAACTTTTGAATCCAGAAAGAAGGATCCTGGAGCATCTTCTTTCTCAGAGCTACTCTCACTTCCCCCAGCCTTTCTGAATACCCAGTCTCTTAATCTTCTTTTTTCTTCCCACTTCCTTCCTGTCTTCGTTTTTCTGTTGCTCCTTCGAAGTTTCTTAGTGGTCCATCTTATCCCAGATAGCCATTTCCTCCAGTTTAGCAAACTCCTTTCCCTCCTTCTTGCACTGCCCTTCCAAGGTCTTTCTGTCTGGTCCTTTTATCCTCATTGCAGGACGCCTTCTTCCACAGTCTTCCCTGACCAGCCAGGGCTGGTGGGGGCTTCTCTCTCCTGCATACCCCACAGTAGTCCGAGCAGGTGCCTGTTTTTCATCTACTTCCCACACTGGTCTTTGGGGTTCTTGGCTGTAAATCGCTTTACCCTGGAATATTTACAAATGATATTGGAGTGCTTCTTGGTCTCCTTTCCTTCCTTTCTGTTTAGCTTGCCAAGCTTTGGTTGGTTGGTTGGTTGGTTGGTTGAAATGCAATTGGTAAATCATGAGTGCTTAAGGTTCTGGATTTCTCTGTAGGCCTTTTCCTCCTCTTCCTAGTCTTTCTACACTTCCTCTTATGTGTGTATGTATATATGTATGTATGGTACTGGGGATGAAACCCAGGGTGTTCAACCTTTGGGCTACACCCCTAGCCCTATTTTTTATTTGAAACAGAGTCTCAATAAGTTGTTGAGGATCTCACTACATTTGCTCAGGCTGACCTCAAACCTACAATCCTCCTGTCTCAGCCTCCCAAGTACTAGGATTACAGGTGTGTGCCACCACACCTGGCTATTTTATTTTATTCATTCACAATACTGGGGATTGTGCCTAGGAGTACTCTACCATTGAGCTACATCCCCAGCCATTTTTATTTTTAATTTTGAGACAGGGTCTCACTAAGTTGCTGAGGCTGGCCTGGAAAAGGGCTGGGGCTGCAGTTTACAAGCAGAATGCCTCTGGGTTCAATGCCCAGTACAAAAAAAACTCAAAACAGGATAAAAGTAAAAAGTTTGAAATGTAGCTGGGGATGCAGCATTCAGCCTCCAAGCTACACCCCCAGCCCTATTTTTATTCTTTACTTTGAAACAGGCTTTCACTAAGTTGTAGAGGGCCTCATGAGGTTGCTGAGGCTGGCTTCGAACCAAGTATCCTCCAGTCTCAGCTTCCCAAGTACTGGAATTACAAGCATCTGTCACCATGCCCAGCTGCATTTTGTTTTTTATTTTGAAATAGGGTCTTGCTAAATTGCTGAGGCTGGCCTAGAACCTGTGATCCTTCTTTGTCAGTCTCCCAGGTACTAGGGTTGCAGGTGTGTGGCACTACACCCAGCATGACTGCTCTCTCTCCCTCCCTCTCTGCCTTCCTCCCCCACCCCCATCTCTCTCTTCCTCCATTTGAGCATTTGTTGGAACACACTGGAGTGGTTAGGATAAAGGGCTTTAGAGCCAGACAGCTAAAATTCAAATCTTAGTTCTGTCACTTACAAGTTGGTGAACCTCTATGCCTCCTTCTGTTTCCTCATCTGTAAAATGGGGATAAGGAATCTATCTACTTCATAGGGTTGTCCTGAGGACTAAATGAGTGAATGAATGTAAAGTGCTTAGCACAGGGCTTGGTACACAGTAGGCACTATATAAGTGTTTCCTATTAGTCCTGTTATTCACTGAGTTCAATTCATGGCTACTCAACATCTAATATGTTTCAGGTTAAGAGGCTTGCTTCTGCATACCAGCTTTTGCAAAATTAAAGGTTGTCCCCTGGTCCCTGACCTCTGGAGTTACTTTTTTCTCATCACTATCAACTGTTTGATAGGCACTGTTATGTGCTGAGGCTTCAATGGGGACGAAGACAGGCATGATCCCTGCCTTTCTTGAACTTACTGTCTAGTGGAGGAAACAGATGTTAAACCCCTAAATCACAAAACAGCTATATTCTTGAATTTGTGATATGTACTACAGGAAAAGGCTAATATTCCTAGCATAAGGCTTTGAATACAGGAGGTAATAATAATAATAATAATAATAATAATAATAATAATAATAATAATAATAATAATAATAAAAAGTTGTTGCCAGGCATGGTGGTGCACGCTTGTAATCCCAGCATTTGGGAGGCTGAGACCGGAGGATCCGGGTTCGCGGCCAGCCTCAGCTACCTAGTGAGGCACTCCGCAACTTAGTGAGACCCTGTTTCAAAATAAAGAATAAAAAATAGGGCTTGGGGTATAGCTCGGAGGTAGAATGCCCCTGAGTTCAATCCCCAGTACCGAAAAAAAAAAAAAAAAAAAAAAAGTTGTTGAATGTAACCAAAAGGGTTGCTGGGGAAAATCAAATACAAAAGGTATCAAGTGTTCTGTGAGTGCAAGGAACACTGATCCTTATCCCTTTGCAGGGAAATAAGCAGAACTCTATCTTCTCTGCCCAATCTGGTGTGGCCTTCCCGTTAGTGCGATTAATGTGACTCTACAGAGTTGAGTTTAGGGCACTTTTCTGGTATGTGAGGGTGTGCCTTCATTCCCCCATGAACCATGGAGGGCCACCCCAAAGGCCAGCCCTTTTTCTCTTCCTCCTGATTTTTTTTTTTTTTTTTTTTTGGTACTGTGGAGTAAGCCCAGGGGTGTTCTACCTCAGAGTCACCACATCCAACCTTTTATTTATTTCATTTTTTGCATTACTGGGGATTGAACTCAGGGGCATTCTACCTCTGAGCTACACCTTCAGCCCTATTTTTTGTTCTTTTTTTTTGTGGTACTGGGAATGGAACCCAGGGCCATTCTACCTAGGAGCTACACCCCTCAGTCCTTTCTTTCTTTCTTTCATTTATTTTTTGCGGTACTGGGAATTGAACTCAGGGGCATTCTACCTCTGAGCTACACCCCCAGCCCTATTTTTTATTCTTTATTTTGAAATGGTCTCACTAAGTTGAGGGGGGCCTCACTAAGTAGCTGAGGCTGGTCGCGAACCTGGATCCTCTCAGCCTCCCAAGTACTAGGAATACAAGATGTGCCACCACGCCCAGCTCTATTCTTTATTTTTGAAACAGGGTCTCACTAAGTTGATGAGAGTCTCACTACTTGCTGAGGCTGTCCTTGAATCTGTGATTCTCCTGTCTCAGCCTCCCAAGTACTGGGATTACAAGTGTGTGCCACCATGCTGGGCTTCTTCTTTCTCTTCTTCCCCCCTGGACTAGCTGGGGTTCTTGAACTGCTTCTTGGGGCTACTCAGTCACACAGAGGGGGACATGTATTGGGACATATCTGTTCAAAATTGGCAGGAAAAGCCAGGCTTGCTTCACTGTACTCAGCTAGTTGGTTGTTTTTCAGAAGTCCCAGTGGAAGCCTAGGCTATTCTGTTTTCCTGCACTAATCCCCTCCGCCCCACCCACACTCCCACCACAGCTATAGCCACACAAGGCCATTTTTGCCTCATTGAAATTGGGTACATGTGGGAAAAGGATACCTATTGGGGAGATAGGTTAGTCTGATCTGCAACCTGGTGAGTGTGTAGGAAGTTGGGGTGGGGCCATAAGTGAGGACTGGACTGGAGGAAAGGTCTGGTTAAGTCTGACAAAACCCCAGCAGCTAAACAAACCAGCGGTGAGAGATTATAGCAAAGCATCTATAATCAACTCAGCTTAGGAGGCTCCGAGCTTCTGGTTGGGCTTCTTGCCACAGCAGCACAGCACTGCGGCCATGACCTTCTTCTCCAGGCTAGATCTCCAGGAGGGCCTCCGAACCCTCTCTGTTTTGCATTGGATTCCACTGTATATAATTTTAGGTGAGTAAACCCCAAGGGCTGATATCATTATCGGCTCCCCCCACCCCCATCCCTTGGGGGAAGAACTGGGCCAGTGGCAAAAAGGACAGGAGTGAAGCTGTGGTTATTGTGGTTTAAAAATTTTCCTAAGCCAGCACTGTACTTGACAGGCTGAGACAAGAGGATCATAGGTTTGAAGCCAGCCTCTGCAACTTAGTAAGACTCTTTTTTCAAAATGAACAATTAAAAAAGGACTGGAAAGGACTGGGGGTGTAGCTCGTAGGTAAATGTGCCTGGGTTCAAATCACAGTACCAAAAAAAAAAAAAAAAAAGATTGTGGTGAGAGAATTCTGGAAAATCTGTGGGCTACCTGAGTGATTCACTGGGCAGACTTTTGAGAAATGGGCCAGTTGTTTGATGAACTCAGGGCACGGAAGTATTGGTGCTGATCAAATGGGCTGACAGAGTGGCACACACTTATAATCTCAGTGCTTGGGAGGCTGAGACAGGAGGACCCAGGTTCGCGGCCAGTCTCAGCTACTTAGTGAGGCCCTCTGAAACATAGTGAGACCCTGTTTCAAAATAAAGAAAAAAATAGGGCTGGGGGTGTAGCTCGGAGGTAGAATACCTCTGGGTTCAATCCCCTGTACGGCAAAAAAAAAAAAAAAAAAAAAAAAAAAAAAAAAGAAAAAAGAAAAATGTACTGACAGTCCCAATCTATAATCCCAGCCAGAAGCCTAGGCTTTATGGGACCCCAGTTACACAGGCAAGCTTGGAAACTGGATAAGAGAAATAATGTCATCCTGAAGGATGGGACAGGTAGGAAAAAGCTGGCTCCAATCCATGGGAGATTATATCACCCCTTAGATTAGAAGTTCTTAACCAAAGCCTTTAGACCAAGAATTGGGGTTAGCTGGGAGACTTTGAATTTGAATGGAAAAAATATTTCTTTACTTAAACTAACCCTAGTTGAAATGCAGCATTTCCTTCAATGATGAATGGAAGCAATAAACTCCAAGTGCCCGCAGCGCCTGTGACTCCACCCGTAGCAGACATTACAGAGATCTGCATTTCATATCATAGTCATTACAGGAAGCTTGAAATTTCATTTATGCCTGTGACTACTTCCAAATTCCAGTAGTTATTGGAACCACTGTTAGATCTGGCTACTTAGTGCATAAACTGAGATACACATAAGTTAATATATCACATTTTGGGTACTAATTGTGATAGCTGTCTTGAATATAATGGAGTTCTTTTGGATGTTTGTGTATTTTGTTTTGTGCATTTAAAAATAGCATTGGGGTCCATAGCCTTCATCAGATTGCCACAGAGGTCCATGGCCCTCCGAAGATGTGGACATACTAAGCCTTATTAAAATGGAATCACGGCCGTTTTCCACTTCTGGAAATAGAATGTTCCATAGCCTTTCTCTGGAACATAGCCCTTTATCAAGACCTTCTTTTAAGCTGTATCCTCACTTCACTAAATAAACTTCTTATATTCTCCTAAAAAATAAAAATAAAAATAAAAGGCTGGGCATGGTGGCGCATGCCTGTAATCCCAGTTCTTGTGAGGCTGAGACAGGAGGATTGCAGGTTCAATGCCAGTCTCAGCAATTTAGTGAGGCCATCAGAAACTTAGTGAGACCTTGTTTCAAAATAAAAAATAAAATAGAGCTGAGGGTGTAGCCCAGAGATAGAACCCCCTGAGTTCAATCCCTAGAATCTCAAAAAATAAATATATAAATAAAACGCAATCACTCAGGAGGCTGAGTTAGGAGGATCACAAGTTCCAGGCTAAATGGGATCCTGTATCAAAATAAAAAATAAAAAGGAAACCGGGCATGATAGCACATGCCTGTAATTCCCGTACTTGGGAGGCTGCGACAGGAGGGTAGCAGGTTCAAGGCCAGCCTCAGTAATGTAGCAAGGCCCTCGGCAACTTAGCAAGACCCTGTTTCAAAATAAAGAATCAAGTTGGATATGGTGGCACACACCTGTAATCCCAGTACTTGGGAGGCTGAGATAGGAAGATCACAAGTTCATGGCCAGCCTCAGTAATTTAGTGAGGCCCCCTGGAACTTAATGAGACCCTGCTTCAAAAATAAAAAATAAAATAGGGCTGAGGGTGTAGCTCAGAGGCACAATGTCCTTGGGTTCAATCACTGGTATCCCCCCACCAAAAAATAAATAAAAGGGTGTGGTGGTGTAGCTCAGTATAATGCTCCTGGATTCAACCCTTGGCAATAAATAAATAAGGTTAGGGGTGTAGATCAGTGGTAAAATGCCCCTGGGTTCAATCCCTAGTACCGCAAAAAGAGAAAAATAAATAAATAAAAATAAATGGAATCATGCGGAATTCATTACAATTTGACTTTCGCTATATCAAAAAAAAAGTGATTTTTGGACGGGGTAAACTGACTTGTCTTTACTCTTACATTGTTTTTTTGTTGTCTTTTACATTTCACTCAGACTTCCTCAAAAAGACCCTGTTTTGATCAGTTGTAGCCCTCTTCTAGAAAAGTAAGGGGCTGGGGACTTGATAACACGCTGGCAGCCATTGTTTCAATCAGCCTCCCAGAAAGAGTGGGCAAAGAGAGTTCAGAGAGAGCAGGGAAAAGAAGCCCCAAGAGGAGCTGAGGGCTGGAGTATGGCTTGGTGGCAGAGCACCTGCTTAGCTTGGGAAAGGCCCTGGTTCAATCCCAGGCACTGCAGAGAGAGAGGGAGGGAATGAGGGAGGGAGGAGATTGCAAGAGGAAGACCTGCGCCATGGGGGTGGATCCTTTGAGGCCTGTAGTCTCCTCCACCTGAGAAGGCCTTGGTACATAGCATTTGAACACTAGTGCTCAGATTGTCTGGCTCTTCTGAGGCAGCTTTCCTCATTAAAATGGTCTTGTTTTTTCTCCCAGAAAATAACTGTTTTTCAAATATTTTTCTCTTTCGTTCTCCCCCTCCTCCTCCTCCTCCTCCTCCTCCTCCTCCATACACTGGGGATTGAACCTAGGGGTATTCTACCTTCAAGCTATACCCCCAGCCCTTTTTATTTTCTATTCTGGTACTGGTGATTGAACCCAGGGGCAGTCTGCTTCTCAACTATACCCCTAGCCCTGTTTTTATTTATTTATTTTGAAGCAGGGTCTTGCTAAGTCGCTAAGACTAGCCTTGAACCTGCAATCCTCCTAGCTCAGCCTCCCAGGTACTGGAATTACAGGCATGTGCCACCACACCTGGAGTCAAGTTTTTGTTTTTGTTTCTCTCTCTCTCTCTCTCTCTCTCTCTCTCTCTCTCTCTCTCTCTCTCTCTCTCTCTTCTTTTCTCCTCTCATGGGATGCTGGGCAGCAAAAGGGTACAGGGCACATCATGCATCTGGATACGTAAGGGACCAAGAAAGGGAGGGTCAACCTTCTAGTAAAACCTCCTCCACACTGAATCTCTCTAGATTGTGGTCATCCTGGAAGAGATGGGGGACTGGAGCAGAAATGTTAGCGACACAGGATGGCACCATTTCCTCAGTGAAAACACATAATAAATGTGAATGTTTTCTTTCACCTGCACTTGAAAGGTTTTTTTTTATTGTGATAAAATACACAGAGCGTAAAATTTATCATTTTAACCAATTTAAGGGTACCATTCGGTGACATTAAGTACATTTACCATGCTGTATAAGCATCACCGCCATCCATCTCCAGAAGTTTTCATTGAAACTCTGTACCCATTAAACACTAACTTGCTAATTCCCTCTCCCTCCAGCCTCTGAAAACCACTATTCTACTTTGTGTACCCATAAATTTGCCCATTTTAAGTATTACCAATAACTGGCATTCATCTTTATCTTTTTTTTTTTTTTTTTTTTTGCGGTTCTAGAGATTGAACCCAGGGGCATTCTACCTCTGAGCTACACCCCCAGCCCTATTTCTTATTCTTTATTTTGAAACAGGGTCTCACTAAGTTGTAGAGGCTGGGGCTCACTAAGTAGCTGAGGCTGGCCACAGACCTGCAATCCTCCTGTCTCAGCCTCTCAAGTACTGGGATTACAAGTGTGTGCCACCACACCTGGCTATATATTCATCTTTTGATGACTGGCTTCTTCCAATTACAATAGTGTCCTCAAGGTTCATCCATGTGTCAGAATTTCTTTTTCTTTGTGTGTGTGTGTGGTACTTGGGATTGAACCCAGGGGCATTCTGCCTTTGAGCTACACCAGCCCTATTTTATCTTTATAATTAATTAATTAATTAAATTGTTTTATGGTACTGAGGATTGAGCCCAGGGATTTTCTACCTCTGGGCTATACCCCCATCCTTATTTTATTTTTGATTTTGAAATAGGGTCTCATTAAGTCGCTGAGGGTGCACCACCATGCCTGGCTATTTCCTTCCTTTTTTTTTTTTTTTTCTGCTTGGTCAATAAGTTTATTGTCTTTATCTCAAAAAATCTTCATAGAAATTCTTTGTTTGGTTTAGCTCTCTGCAGCCCGTTCCTGAGCTCTGAGGAAGCTTGCCTTCTTTTGAGCTACCCGATCTTTCTTCTGGGCAAGAGACATTTTGGGACGATTCCACCTCTTCTTTTTAACTTCTCTCTTGGGCTTCTTCTCATAGACTGGGTTCTCTCGTATAGCAGAATGAGCTTTCTTATACATCTCCTCCATCATGTCTGGAGTAACGTTGTTCTTTATGTACTGAGAAAACTGTTTCTTGTAAGCATCTTCATCTTCTTCCATTAGATAGTGCATATAATCTGCAACGTTCTGACCCATGATGTGCTTCCGATGTACTTCAGCATTGAATTCCTTGCTTTCCGAGTCATAACCAGGGAATCGTTTGGTACTATGTGGGATAGACAAGCCTCCATCCACAGCTCCCTTCAGGGCCCCAAAAACTTTATTGCCAGTTGTAGTTCTGGCAAGGCCTGCATCCAAATAGCAGGTGAAGGCACCAGGTTGACCGTCAATGCTTTCCACATTGTACTCATCTCCAGTTACCTCCACTTGGCCTTCATAGATCTTGTCCATGCCAAACCTATTGAGAAGCCTGCGGGCCAGCAGCAGGCCAGTACCGTATGCTGCAGCATAATTTGTTAGGCCAACTTTCACACCGTATTTTGGTAGTTCATGTGCATATGCTGCGCACACTATCATATCCCCTTCTATGCGAGCATACGCAATCTGACAAATGATATCTCTGTTGGTTACCCAAACTATCATCCTGTATTTGGGCGTGTTGTACTTATTCTTGTCCTGGATCACTAAGCGTTTCCGAGCATAGTAATCAGTTTTGCCCTCTCGTCGTCTTCTAAATTTCACTTGGTATCTCTTAAAGTAGGCCTTGTTCTTGACAACTTTAACAAACCCCATCCTGCGGAACAGAGACCCGCGTCCGCGGCTCAACACAGACCTCTATTTCCTTCCTTTTTAAGGCTAAATAATATTACCTTGTATAGATACACTAAATATTATGTATCCATTCATCCTCTGATGGATACATCCACATCTTGGCTATTTTGAATAGTACATCTATAGACACGGATGTATAAAAAACCTTTTTGAAGTTGGGCACTATGGTGCATGCCTGTAATCCCAATATTTGGGAGGCTGAGACAGGAGGATCCAGGTTTGAGGCCAGCCCCAGAAACTTTGTGAGATGCTGTGCAATTTAGCGAGAACCTTCTTCAAAATAAAAGAAAGAGGGCTGGGGCTATAGTTCAGAGGTAGAATGCCCCTAAGTTCAATACCCAGTACTCAAAATAAGTAGATACAATAAGAAAATAAAAACATTTTTGAGATCCTGTTTTCAGTACTTTTGGATGTATACCCAGAAGTTGAATTCCTAGATCATATGGCAAATCTTTTTTCCATTTGTTTGTTTTAATTTTTTGAGGAACTACCAACCTGTTTTCTATAGCATCTGTTCTATTTTACATTTCCAACAACAGTGCACAAGGGTTCCAATTTCTCTCCATCCTCCCCAACATTCTTCTTTTTTGCTTTTGTTGTAACTATCCTAATGGATGGGAAATGATAACACATTGTGTGTGTGTGTGTGTGTGTGTGTGTGTGTGTGTGTGTGTGTGTGTGTGTGTTGCTGGGGATTGAATCCGGGGTGGTGGTGGGATCTACCTCTGAGCTACAGCACCAGCCCTATTTTATTTTTTATTTTGGAACAGGGTCTCACTAAGTTTCTGACAGCCTAACTAAATTGCTGAGGCTAGTTTCAAACCTATGGTCCTCCTGTTTCAGCCTCCCAAGTACTGGGATCATAGGTGTGTGCCACCACACCAGGTTCACATTGTGATTTTCATTTTCATTTTCCTAAAGATTGGTGATGCTGAAAACCTTTTCACATGCTTGTTGGCCATGTGTCTAGACTACTTTCAGATGGTCATTCCTTTTGTCTTTCTCTACTGGTTTAGATTTTAAACATCCTGTTTCTGTTCTTTTAGAAATTACAAGAGCCCTGGGTCTTGGGGATTGCCAAGGCAGCTACATCATCTAACAAGGTGTGATGCCCACAGAAGTGCCAGATACATTAAAATCTGTTCTCCAATAGTTATAGAGCAAATGCTAACTGTAAGATCTTGGGCTTAGCTGGGCACAGTGGCACATACCTGTAATTCCAACACTTGGGAGGCTGAGACAGGAGGATCACAGATTCGAGACTAGTCTCAGGAACTTAATGAGATCCCAAGCAACTTAGTGAGGCCCTATTTCAAAATAAAAAATAAAGGATATGGGGGTGAAGCTCACAAGTAGAATGCCCCTACATTCAGTTCCCAGTACCCCCCACCAAAAAAAAAGTAGTATAAGGGTTTTTCTCTACTTCACTCATAGCTTGTTAACTATTAAGAGCATAATGTGGAGCTAGGTGTGGTGGTTCATGTCTGTAGTCAAAGTATTTGGAAGGTTGAGAAAGGAGGACTGCAGGTTCGAGGTCAACCTCTGCAACTTAACTTACTGAGACCCTGTTTTTTGTTTTTCAGTACTAGGGATTGAACTCAGGGGCATTCTACCTCCAAGCTATACCCCCAGCCCTATTTTTTAATTCTTTATTTTGAAACCGGGTCTCACTAAGTTGTGGAGTGCCTCACTAGGTAGCTGAGGCTGGCTATGAACCCCAGATCCTCCGGTCTCAGCCTCCTGAATGCTGGGATTACAAGCATGGGCCACCACACCCGGCGGAGACCCTATTTTAAAATAACATAAATCTGGGCTGCCTTCTTTCTCTGGATTCTGATACTATAAAAAATAGAATATAGTCATCAGATATGGTGGTGCATGCCCTATTTTATTTTTATTTTGAAACAGGGTCTCGCTAAATTGATAAAGCTGGCCTTAAACCTGCCATCATCCTGTTTCAGCCTCTCAAGTATTGGGATTACAGGCGTGCACCACCATGCCTGGCTAAGACTCTGTTTTAAAATAAAAAAGTTAAAACAGCTGGGATATAGTTCAGAGGTAGAATGCCTCTGAGTTCAGCCCACAGTGCAAAAGAAAGAAAGGAAAAGAAAAAAGAGAAGAGAAGAGGAGAGGAGGAAGGAAGGAAGGAAGGAAGGAAGGAAGGAAGGAAGGGGAGAAAGGAAGAGGAGGAGGAGGAGGAGGAGGAAGAGGGGACTTCTGGAGGCTGGGAAGTTCAACATCAAGGCACCTGCATGTGAAGAGGGACTTTTTGCTGTCTCATTCATGGTAGGAAGCAGAAGGGCGAGAAAGTGCACCCAGGAGAAAGGAACAGCTATGTGCAGTGGTGCTCACCTTTAATTCCAGCTACTTGAGGGGCTGAGGCAGAAGGATTGCAAGTTGGAGGCCAGCCTCAGCAAGTTAGCAAGACCCTGTTTCAAAATAAAACAGGAGGTGTTGCTCATTGGTAGATGGTCCCTGAGTTCAATCCCCAGTACTGAAAAAAAGGAGGGAGGAGCAAGAGAGACAAACTTGCCTTTATCAGTAACCCACTCCTGTAATGACATTAATCCATTCACCTTAAAAATCCTACTTCCTAAAACCATTTCACTGGAGATTAAGTTTTCAACACATGAACTTGGATACGCATTCATAGCACCACCACATGAGACTCTGCTTAGCTTGTCACTTGATCCACAGAGGCATTTCTATCACTTCTAAGACAGGCAGGCACCCTAGATCCTGATCTCATTGCGCCTTCAAGAAGAATAATGGTGACTAGGTCCTAGAAAATGAAGCACATAAAGACTTCCATGCATTCCAGCCTTCCCCCAGGGCCTGCTAAGACATCTTTTACTACTCTATGTCCACCATTCCCACGTCCACTTGACAGCATCGTGCTGAAAATTCAACCTCTGTGGCATCTTTCACTTGATTTGAGAAATTGTAGCCTATTTTGACCTGCCAGTGCCTCATACCTGAATTATTGAAACTCTTAGCTGATCTCCCTGCCTACAGTTTCTGCTGTTTCCACAGTATCCCAAACTGTCTTCCTGAAACACAGATCTGATCATGCCATTCCTCTGCTTTCTAGCCTTTACTGACCTCTCATTACCATTGTCATCAGGTTTAATGTCCCCAGGTCCCTTCCTAGCTTGGTCTGGCTTGTGCCTTCCTTGTGCTCCTTGTAATTTCACAGGTTGCGGTATTACTCAAAAGCCATGGACTTCCCATCTCCAAGTCTTTATTCCAGCTCTTGCTTGTGCATGAAAGATCTTTCCTCTACCAATCCATTGGTCAAAATCCTTACCTTCTTCTGAAATCCACCTTAATCTTTATTTTATTTTTGGGTACTGGAGATTATACTCAGGGGCATTCTACCTCTAAACTATACCCCCCAGCCTTTTTTATTTTGAAACAGGGTCTCAATAAATTGCAGAAGCTGTCCTTAAACCGGCGATCCTATTGTCTCAGCCTCCCAAGTACTGGGATTACAGGCAGTGTCACCATGCCTGCTCAAAATTCAGCATTAAATATTAACTTGTACATGAAGTCTAAAGTTTCTGGAAGGCAGGAACATTTTTTTTTACCTGTATTAATATGAACTAATTCACTCAGACATGGTGACACACACCTGTACTTCTGGTACTTAGGAGGCGAGATAGATTCAAAGCCAGCCTCAGCAACTTAGTGAGATGCTCAGCAACTTCGTGAGATCCTGTTTCAAAATAATAAAAAGGACTGGGGTGAGCCACGTGTGGTGGCACACACCTATAATCCCAGTACTTGGGAGGCTGACACAGAAGTTTTGCAGGTTCAAAACCAATCTCAGTAACTTAGTGAGACGCTCAGCAATTTAGCAAGACCCTTTTTTCCAAAGAAAAAAGAAAAAACAGGACTGCAGGTGTAGCTCGGAGGTAGAATGCCCCTGAGTTCAATCTCCAGCAACACACACACACACACACACACACACACACACACACACACACACACACACACACACACACACAAAGGCTGTGGTATAACTTGGAGATAGACCACTCCTGGGTTCAATCCCCAATACCAAAAAAATATGAACTAATCCACAAAACGACTTAAATTAGATCGTGGCACATAACAAAGACTGAATGAATGGTATCTACTTTTTTCCAAAACTTGGAGTAAAGATTTATGATCTCTCTGACCCTTCATCTGTAAAATATAGGTAGTAAAATTATCTCCCTATGAAGACTATGAGAGAATAAATGAGATAACTCAAATTAAGTGCTGAACAAAGTGCTGTTGTGTAATAAATGCTCAATACTCAGTATCACGGACCATCTTACCTTATTTTCATAATTTCAAAAGTCACTCCTTTTATCCTCCCCCTTCCAATCATCAACACTCTCCACATGGCTTTTAGCAAAAATATTTCATATGAGGTTGTCTCATTCAATGTATATTGAATTATGAAACTTTTACTCCTACACGTTCTTATATTTAAAGTAATTTCATTGCAATAAGTAATCACAAATATACAGAGAATCCTCTTTGACAAACTAGCCATATTCCTGAATTAGCATTGAGCCAACTGAGTGGATTTGATAGACATTGCTAACACTCAGACTTTGGTCGTTGCCCTGAAACATAATGTTTCCACCCAGAAAAATGGCATAATTTTGCCGGGAGTGGTGGCGCACGCTTGTAATCCCAGTACTCGGAAGGCTGAGACAGGAGGATAACAAGTTTGAGGTCAGCCTCAGCTACTTAGTGAGGTCCTCCACAACTTAGTGAGTGAGACCCTGTTTCAAAATAAAGAATAAAAAATAGGGCTGGGGGTGTAGCTTGGAGGTAGAATGCCCCTGGGTTCAATCCCCAATACTGAAAAAAAAAAAGACATTTTTACCAGGCGTGCAAATACACACCCATAATTCCAGGACTTGGAAACTGAGACAAGGAAGATCACAGGTCAGAGGCCAGTGTGCAGTAACTTAGTGAGACCCTGTTTTAAACTAAAAAATGAAGTAGGGCTGAAGGTGTAGCTCAGAGGTAGAATGCCCCTGCGTTTAATCCTCAGTACCACATACACAAAAAATCTTTTAAAAATCAAAAGGCCTGGGGGTGTAGCACAGAGGTAGAATGCCTCTAAAATAAAAGAAAGAAATATTTTCTGCTTATGCTGAAATAACAGGTTACCTATAGCTTTACATACACAAACACCCCATAACCTCAGAGGCCTTTCCTTGTTTGGAATGAGGATACTGGTGGTTTCTCTTCCTGTTAATTTTCACCTGCCACTTGGAGAATTTTGATATTGACCTTCTCCCCGCATGACAATTCAGTGTGAGAAACATTATCATGAGTCATCTCCTGTGCTTGGCACCGCACTAATGGCTATTTTCAAGAAAATTCCTGTCTACTAGGGAGAAGACCAGACACATGAGGCACTAATGGCACAGGCCAACGAAATGAATCAAGGACAGGTGGAGCACGAGTACTGTACTGGGAGTATACAGGGGAGGAAACCCTTAATTCTGCCCAGGGGGTAAGCGAAGATAGCATCCCCAACCCGGAAATGTCATTTAAGCTTAAACCTAGAAGGCTGAGGGACAGGCAGAAAGGTGAGGAAAGAGTAAAGAAAATAAGGGAAAGCTGGGGTGAGAGGTGGTTAAAAAAAAAAAAAAAAACAGGAAACCAGGCATGGTAGCACACACTTGTAATCCTAGCACTTGGGAGGCTGGCTTGCAGGTTCAAGGCCAGCACTCAGTAACTCAGTCAGTGATACCTATTTCAAAATAAATAAAATAGATGCCGGATGTGGTGGGACACACCTATGATCCCAGTACTTGAGAGGCTGAGACAAGAGGATTGCAGATTCCAAGCCAGCCTCAGCAACTTAGCAAGACTCTATATAGAAATAAAAAATAAATAAATAAATAAAGTTCAGGGGTTTAACTCCTGGGTTCAATCGCTAGTAAATATATAAATAAGTAAATAAATAAAATAATAAAGTAATAGTATCAAAATAAGGGAACAATTGAAATAAAAATTTAAGCCAGGTGTGGTGGTACACACCTGTAATCCCAGTACTTGGGAAGCTGAGACAGGAGGATCGAAGGTTTGAAGCCACTCTCAGCAACTTAGTGAAGCTGTCAGCAACTTAGCGAAGCCCTGTTTCCAACTTAGGGCTGGGAGTGTAGCTCAGAGGTAGAATGCCTCTGAGTTCAATCCCCAGCACCACAAAAAATAGAGATTTAAAAAACAAAATCATTTAACTATTAAATGAAATTCGCATAAATCTAGCAAATATATAAGATGATAAATACATAAAGAAAAAGATGATCTCAACTAAACCAAATTTCATTCCTCAAGGAACTAGAAAAAGAATAAACTGTTCAAAGTTACCATACAAAAGGAAATAATAAAGATTAGAGCAGAAATAGCTGCGCATGGTGGCGCATGCTTATAATCCCAGCATTCGGGAGGCTGAGACGGGAGGATCCGGGTTTGCGGCCAGCCTCAGCTACCTAGTGAGGCACTCCGCAACTTAGGGAGACCCTGTTTCAAAATAAAGAATGAAAAATAGAGCTGAGGGTATAGCTCAGAGGTAGAATGCCCCTGAATTCAATCCCCAGTACCACCACCCGTCCCCCCAAAAAAAGATTAGAGCAGAAATAAATCAAATAGACACTGGAAAAACAATAGAAAAGGTCAAGGACTGGCATGATGGCACACACCTGTGATTCCAGTACTAGGAAGCTGAGATGGAACAATAAAATAGGGCTGGGGGTGTAGCTTGGAGGTAGAAGGCCCCTGAGCTCAATCCTCAGTTACACACACACACACACACACACACACACACACACACACACACACACACACAATACAGATGTTCTTCTCTTAAATAACTAGTCAATATTTATTTTTATTTGGAAACAGGATCTCTCTAGGTTGATGAGTATCTGACTACTTGCTAAGACTGTCCTCAAACTTGTTATCCTCCTGTCTCAGCTTTCCAAGTACCAGGATTACAGGTGTGTGCTACCATGCCTGGCTGTTTTGTTTTGGTACTGGGGATTAAACTCAGGGATGTTCTACCTCTGAGATACACCCCTAGCCCCTTTTATTTTTTATTTTGAAACAGAGCCCTACTAAGTTGCTGAGGATCTCGATAAGTTGCAGGACTGGCTGGAACATGTGACCCTCCTGTCTCAACTCCCAAGTACTGGGATTACAAACATACGCCACCACACCCTGCTACAAGTGCTTATTCTTCATCATTCCTTCCTAGATACTTTTGTTTAGTCATGGTACTCCATGTTCTATGATATTTAGCTTTTCTCTTTTGGCCTGTTTCTTCTCCTCTCCCCTGCCCTCCCCTCCCCTCCTCTCCCCTGCCCTCCCCTCCCC
>PVLC010003016.1:0-60596 GCA_004027655.1 Graphiurus murinus
TGCCAACGACAAATCAATCGGAAAAGAAATCCAGAAGGCAATCCCACTCACAATAGCACCCCGAAAAATAAAATACTTGGGGATAAACCTAACCAAGGAGATTAAAGACCTCTATAAGGAAAATTATAGAAAGATGAAGAAGGAAATTGATGAAGACCTTAGGAGATGGAAGGACCTCCCATGCTCTTGGATAGGCAGACTAAATATCATCAAAATGGGAAGTTACTTTTAACTTAGAGCTATGCCCAGAAGAAAGAAAACCATTGTTTTTGACAAGGTCTAAGATAGGCAACTGTAATTTTCTTTTAGCCAATCTTCTAGCGAAACCACATATTTCTTCCAAGTACTGAAAACATTGTTGTGACTTTTAGTTACTAGCATTAGAGATGGTGGCCCATTTTATTAAATATTCTTAGCATTTGAAGATGGATTTGCTTTTTTAAAAATGACCAAAAAGCATTTGGGTCTAGGTTTGTAAGTAGGTGGATAATAATCTGTACTTTATATATTTTGGGCAAATTTTTTTGTAACTACTGAGAGATCAGACTGATGATCTCTTATGAGAAGTAAACTTACTTGTAGTTCCTTGCAGCGAGGCGTTCCACGAGTGTTTCGAGGGGGCCAGCACGGGGCAGGTGTCGATGTTGTGTACAGCGAAACAAAAAGGCAGCGGCTCTCTAGGTTCTCTAGGTGTGGAGCTGTTACTTGGATGGCCATTCTCACTTGCCTGTCAAAGCTAGAGTCGCTCCCCAGTGACTTCCCCAGCGCTCCTGCCTGGGTGATGCGGCCGAAGGGGAGGAAGGGAATAATCAGGGCTTGTTTCTTCCACTGCATTCAGGCACTGGCTTTACGATTCTTTGAATAAGTGTTACCACAGGAACGCCAATATTTGCAACTTGATGAGTTTTCTAGACCCATCAGTGAATGACATGTTTCACTCTAACACATATAAAAAAATTTTAACTTTCCTTTCTGAGGGTTTTAAAACTTGTCAAAATGGCTAAGATTACACACATAGTTAATAGTTTAAATTATAGATATTATGCAAGTATACTTAGGATTCATTTAATACATGCTTTCTAAATCCCATTTGAATTATGCAATTAGAAATAGAATTCTTAACAAATAGCCGACATAGTGAATATAAATGTCTCCCCTTTATCATGCACCACAGAGGAAATGAAAATAAAGTTCTCAGCCTGCACAGACAGGGTAACTTGCCTAATTTCTAATTTAGCCTTTTTCCCTGACATATTCACCTGGGAACTGGATTAAAACATAAAAATTACTAGAAAGACTTGGAAAATTTGATCTGAGTGGAATGTAATGAATATGTGTTCTACCTAAGAAAGAATAAGACTCTTACTCATATTAAGTCATTTTCATCTTGGCAATGATGAAAATCCTAAATGGGTTTAAAATTGCATTTTCTAATTTTAGACGTACTGTATAGTACTTGTAGATATCTTGAAATTATAAAAAATGAAGTAAAATAACCAAAAAGTTTACTTCTCAAACAGAGTGTCTTAGTCCATTCAGGCCACTACAATAAAATACTAAAAACTGGTGGCTTATAAATAATGGAAATTTATCTCTTACTGTTGGGGAGGCTGGGGAGTTCCAGATCAAGGTGCTGGCAGGTTTGGTGTCTGGTGTTGGGAGAGCAACAAGAGTTGTGTGCATGTATTTTTTTTTTTTTTTTGATACTCTGTACCCCAGTATGATATAAAACTACAGTGCAGCCAACAGCAAAAAGATCTGGTACCTGGTGAAGGCCCACTTCCGGCTGCTTCAGTGTGTGCACACTTGGTGGAAGGGGTCAAAGAGCTCCCTCTGTCTCTTCTTTAAGGGCATTGCTCTCATTCAGGAAGGCTCTGTCATCATGGCCGATCACTTCCTACTATCATCACAACAATAATCAGGTTTCAACACAGGAATTTTTTTGTGTGGGTGGGGGAAGCGGAGACACAGACATTGAGACCACAGCAAAGAGACATTTTTTGGTATAAGCACATATTTCTTTTTTTTTTTTAAACCCTCTCATTTAATGTCATATGGAAGGAGTTGTAAATTATATAATGTTATATATTGGTCTGTGTGTAAAAAATCCTTAAAATTCTCTACTGAGAGTGTCCCTGGCATTCCAGAATAGACTTTAGTAGTTGAATGAGCATAAAATTCTTGGTGATTTTGCTCATTTTTATAATTTGAACATATTTACAAGGATTATATTACATAATACTTCTAAAATAGAAAATATAATTAAAATCCCATTTAGGATTTTCATCATTGTCAAAGTGAAAAAGACTTGGTATGAGTAAAATTCTTATTCTTTCTTAGGTAGAATACATATTCATTACATTCCACTCGGATCAACTTTTCTGTCTTTTTAATAATTTGTGTGTTTTAATCAAGTTCACGGTGAGAATGTCAGGGAAGAAGACTAAATTAGAAATACATACGATCTGGGGGATTTACTAATGTCTCATAGTAATGATGGAATACTTATCTGGCATGTTTTTTTTAGCTTGCAACTGCCATGGCCATGCCATCGACTGTTACTACGACCCGGAGGTTGAGCAGCAGCAGGCAAGCTTGAATATCCAGGGCATCTATGCAGGTGGAGGGGTCTGCATCGATTGTCAGGTGAGCCCCTCTCTAAATCACAGAGGATGCGTCACGGTGGGGAGTGAGCATTCAGTCAGCCCCACGCCCACAAAGATGTCAAGTGATGTGCAGTGACAAGTATCTCCTGAGATCATGTCTCCACTGTGGACCACAAAAGGCCTTATGAGCTAGCTGTGACTTAGGGATTGTAGAGAAAATGGACTGTTTTGATTAGATTTTTCATTTCAATCTTTGCCTAATTGGAGAGGAGAATTCCTGGCTGTCATTTCTGGCTTCCATCCATCTGATGATAGAAAGGCTCTAGGTAGGAGGGCAAATAGGTATCAACTTTGCAGCTGACCTTCAGTGCTACTTTCAGATTCTGCATCTAGTGAGGAAGCGCATCATGGATGAACAATGTCTGCTGGATACCGGTCTAAAGCACTGACTTGTCAACCTCTTCTCTAGGACAGCGGGGTACCCTGGAATCCCTAGCAAACTAGGAGTGGAGGTGAATTTCTGCAGTCTGATAAAGGGTACTTACTAAACCCTATAGCTAATGTCATTTTAGTGTTGAAATATCTAACCTTTCCTTTTTAAATAGTGGAAACAAGGCCTGGCTGCTTACTCCTCACCACTTCTATTGAACAGTGCCCCAGAGATAACTGTGATAATATGGCACAAAAAAAAAAATGAGAAGGAAGAAGTAAAACTGTTCTAATTTTGGATTACATGGTTGCTTGTGTAGAAAATCCTCAGACATACAAAACAATGACTAGAACTAGTAAGTGAATTCAGTAAGATTGCAAGATACAAGAATAATATGTAAAAATGAATTGTACTTTATATACTAGAGCAAATAATAGGAAAATAAAATAAAATTTAATTTAAAAGTCCCCTCCCAATGCTAAAAACATTGCTGAGAAAAAATTTAAAGTACTAAATAAGAGGAAATATATAACATGTGTATGGATGGAACGATTCAATATGGTAATATTGAATTGATCTGAAGATTTAAAGTACATTTTGGGGTAGCAATTAATGAGTGGATTCTAAGTTAAGATGGATACATAAATGGTTTAGGATATCCAAAGTCATCTTCATAAAGCTGGAGGATTTACCACCTTAAAGAAATGTTTGAAGAGAGAGATCTGTTTGCCCCAATTTAACCATTATATAATGTTTACATGCATCAAAATATCACATGATGCTCTATACATATGTATAGCTTTTATGTATTAGTTAAAATAAAATAACTTACCTTAGTTGTGTGGTTAGTGCTTTCAATGATAGCAGTGAAAATGTTAACCGAGACAGATCCCCTCCTTCCAAAATCCATATAACATGGAAATTAGGAAAGAGTGTCATCAACAGGTAAGACATTTTGTGAGATCCCAGAAAATATAAAACAAAAACTCATTCTCAAAGGACATATAGCTGTGAATGTTGGAATGATCCAGAGGTGGTCCAAGAACCAACAGATAGAAGGAATTGAAAACTTTACTGAAGTCTGTAAAAGAAGACCTACATAGAAAAGCATGCGTTTCCAGACACTTAATACTATAAGTATGGAATTTCTGTGAAACCAGTATATAAATTCAATGCAATGACAATCAGAATTTCAACAGGACTTTTATGAAGGTTGGCAGACCGACTCTAAAGTTCTTACTGATAAAACAATATAAGAATGGATAGTTTAGAAAAGATGAACAATTATGTAGAAATGAGTCTTCTGAGATATCAAAACCATCATCAGTCTGTTTTGAGTATGGGCTCAATACACAGATAACTAGTCCAATGGAGTCTAATAGACAATCTGGAAACAAATTCATGCAGGTACTAAAACTTGATTTAACATGAAATGGCATTTTTAACAGAAAATAAAGGCAGACATTATATAAATGATGTTGGAACAGTTGGTTCTTCATTTGGGGAAATTTAGCTCTGTTATGCCATATGCAGAGAGGCTTGGGTGTCTCAGCTGGGAAGGGAGGAGAGGAGGTTCAACAGGGCCATTGGCTTGGGGAGCTACAAGGCAACGATGCTTTGAAATTGATTCTGGATTTGTTGGTAGAAGACACATATCCTAGAGCAAGTTCTGCCCACCAAAAACCCAGTAACCAGGCTATCCCCCACCTTTGCTGTGTAGTACTTAGAAGAATGATGAATGACCTGCCATCAGCTCTGGACTGTGGCAAGAAGTAGGAACATGCACAGGCAGATTGGGCCTGGAGACTTTAAGGAAGTGTCTTGGTCTGTTTGTGCAATTGTAAAATAAAAATACCGAGACTGGATAATTAATAAAGAATAGACTTTTATTGTCTCTCAGTTTTGAGGCTGGGAAGTTCAAGATCAAGACACTGGCAGGCTTGGTTGTCTGGAGAGGGCACTCTGCTCCCAAGATGGACCTCACTGTTGCTGTTAGCCACATACTCTTGAAGGGAGGAACACTATGTCTTTGCCTGGTAGAAGGAAGAAGGGCAAGAGAGCAAATGATGCATGAAGCCTATTTTATAAGGGCCTTAATCACATTCACAAGAGAGAAGCCATGGTGTGTGTGTGTGTGTGTGTGTGTGTGTGTGTGTGTGTGTGTGTGTGTGTTCCTGCATCTGCTCCTGTCTACTCTAGCTTGGATAGTTAAGCTTTTCTTATCTTTCATTAATTGTCATGCAAACTCAACTTTACTCATTTCTCCTGGCAAGGTGCTTCCTCCCAGAACCTCCAACGTAGGAATCATGGAACCACCACTGTCCTTGGTTCTTGACTTGGCCTTGGCCCAACCTGTACCATGGTGTCCATGGATACAGTCGTGCTTCTTGCCCTCAGTCTCTGCGGGATCTAGAGAACCACCTAAGATCTCAAGCCAACTTAGGCATTATTCTATCTGCAGAGTAGTTTGTTGCTCTGTTTTGGTTTTTCATTGCTCTTCATTGTGTCTTAAATATATAACTTCTCTCTGGCAGGTACTTTGTGATAGAGGCGAAGGCTTAGACTGCTTGCCTCAGAGAACTTTTTTTTATTTCTTATGCCAACTGGGTAAGATTTGGCAGCCGAGGTTAACCTGATGTCATCTGTCTGTGATAAGTCACAGTAGCAAGCAAAGAGTAGAGAGCTAATAAGCTAATAGGAAGGGAGGGTGGGCTACAGCTGTTTCTTATTCGCCCACAATATTTGTGCATGTAAATGTTCAGTCAGAGAAGTGGCCAGTGTGGTTTTTGACCTCAGTATTAAAGCAAATTCAGATTTTAGCCCACAGGACAAAGAATGGTAATAAATAAAAGTCTGTAGTTAATAAAAATCCTCTAAAATAGGAGAGAATACAGAAAGGGTCTTTGTTCTTCTCTCTGTGTTTCTGGGCAGACTTTTGTGTGGGTCGAAGTATGTTATATTTGTTCCTGTTAGCTTCCTATTGCCTTTCTTTTCATTAATGAAAGAGCACAGTCCTAATCATTTCCAAATTAGAGAGAGGAAGAATTGTGCTAGACCCATGGCGCAGGGTTCTTGGAAACAGATTGGGCATGTTGAGTAATTTGATTTTGTGGTAATTATAAGGATTAGCTATGAACTGGAAAAAGCTGCCTAGTATTGTACTTTAAAATGAGCTCTGTGTATTAGACTCATGCCTACATTGCCCATTCACAGAATAGAAATGTCCAGAAAGTAGTTTCATGACCAAAGCACAGATAAAATTAGAATGACCAGAGATAAAGATCTGTATGCGTTATTACTTCCAAAATTGGAGACGATATAAATACATACATGACCTTTTATTCTGTGGGTTTAGCCTAAAGGTACTTCATTATCCATTCATTAGTCCTTCTGTGAAGCATGGGGACTAGTCTTTGAGTTTTTTCTCACTCAAATGTCAAGTGCTTTATTTATTTATTTGTTTGTTTATTTTTGGTACTGGAGATGGAACCCAGGGGTATTCTACCTCTGAGCTACCCTCAGCCTTTTTTATTTTTTGTTTTGAAACAGGGTCTCACTAAGTTGCTGAGGGTCTTGCTAAATTGCTGAGGCTGGCCTTGAACCTGTGATCCTCCTGTCTCAGCCTCCCAAGTACTGGGATTACAGGCATGTGCCACCAGGCCTGGCTTGTCACGTGCTTCATTAAAGCAAATTCTCTGGTGGTGGGGAAAGTCTGGGCTGTCCAGTGCATGGAATTGTTCCTCATTTTGTTTTCCAACAGGGGGAAGAAGTTTTCAGAGCCAAGGTTAAGCCAGTGTCCCATGGCAAATCTTGGAGGCCCAAGGTCAAGATCAATGAAATTTCAGTTGTATATGACAGAACGATTTCTCTGGGTGAATAGCACACAATACAAAGCACTGGGCTTCTTCTCCAGCGTCCTTCCTTCTAAGTGTCCTTGGTTTCTTTCCAGCACAACACAGCCGGCGTGAACTGTGAAAAGTGTGTCAAGGGTTATTACCGCCCCAACGGGGTTCCAGTCGATGCCCCCCATGGCTGCATCCGTAAGTGTCCCTTCATCTCGGTGTAACTTAGGCTGTGAATACCACTCTGAGGAAGCTGTCAGACTCGGTTAATTCTCTCCCCCTGGTTTTGTTGGTTCCACTCCTTCCTTGCTGTGTGATCTCAGGCAGTTACATTACCTCTCTGAGCCCCACATTTCTTATATGTAAGTGGAAATGATATACATTTCATAAGAGCAAATGAAATGCTATCAAAAGTACCTAAAAAAAAAAAAGATAGAGTTGTGGGAGTCAAGATCAGTGGGTGCAGCCATGAGACCAACATCATTAGCGTAATAATAATCAGCCAAGTACCTTGGGGAGAAAGAACTGGAAAGATGGCCTGATAGCCCCAGCCTGTCTCCTGGGACTGTGTGAACATCATTTGCACGTGAACGTTTGTTTCCTTTACTGGACAGATGTTATGATTTGTGTTTAAAGACACCTTCTCTACCTCCGCAATTCTATTCCAAGCAATTTGTCACAAAAAAAATCACAAATACATACAAAGCTTAAAAGAGTACCTAAGGAAATACTTAACATTCATTTGCAATAAATATTAGTTCCTCCATTTTCTGTTATTTTGACATGCTTATATGAGCTCTAATAATTTCAACGATTTTTTAGAGTTAGTATCAAAACAGCATAGTGATGAGTTTTTTGTTTGTTTGTTTGTTTGTTTGTTTGTTTGTTTTTCATGAGGATTGAATCCAGGGGCATTCTACCTCTGAACTATACTCCTGGCCTTTTTTATTTTTCATTTTGAAACAAGCTCTCACTAAATTGCTGAGGGTCTCCCTAAGTTGCTGAGCCTGGCCCCACCTGAGATCCTTCTGTCTCAACTTCCCAAGCACTGGAATTACAGGTGTGTGCCCCATGCTCTGCTGAGTTCACAAGGATTTAGAATGTTTAGTGTTTAAAGTTGCTGTTCATTGAGCTTTTATCATAAGCAAGGCATTGCCTAAGTGTTTATGTGGAGGTCTTATTTCATTATTACAACAAATTTAGGACATTGTGTTATTTATTATTCTCATTTTTAGACATGAGGAAGCCAAAGGGTCTGGTAGTTAAATATTTTGACCTGGGTGATGAAACCACTAACTGGTAGATGCAGGATGTGGTTCATTTCCATCTGGAATGATGGTACTGTAATGCATTTATTACACAGAAACATGGTACCAGTTTCTCCCTGTAGAATTATTGGTTGTAGAGCTGGGCATGGTGGCGCACCCTTGTAATCCCAGTACTTGGGAGCCTGAGACTGGAGGATCTGGGTTAGTGGCCAGCCTCAGCTACTTAGTGAGGCCCTCCACAACTTAGTGAGACCCTGTTTCAAAATAAAGAATAAAAATTAAGGCTGGGGTATAGCTTGGAGATGGAATGCCCCTGGGTTCAATCCCAGTACCACACACACAAAAAAAATTATTGGTCTTAGGTCATAGTATAGACTTTGCCCTACGTGTATAACCTAGAGCCTATGTAACACTATTCTTTTATGTTGTCTAGTTGTCACAGTTGGAAAACAACTTCAGCCCTAAAGTTGGCCTCTGTGCCCAATCCCACCCCCAAATAAATCCAAGGTGTCATTAACATTTAATGATATTAAAGTCCAAAGAATAGGTAAAGTGATTTGCTTTTGGGCATTCATAGTTGTTAAAAAAAAGTAATTCCATTTTCATTCCTTCTTCCTCCTTGTCCTATAAATTATATCCATCACTGTACCCACAAAGAATAGGTATCACAAAGGAAAACAAGACATTGTGAATGCACCTGTTAGGAACCTCATTTTATTCTTTATCATTTTCCTAGTTTTTTTCCCATTATCATAATTTCTATTTGGTCCACAAAATTGTTAGGTGCTTACTATAAAGAAACCATAGGGCACATCAGTATTAACCAAATTATGTAAAGGATATCAAGAAATGCCAGGTTTTCCAGTTTTTCACAGGAGGTGCACTCAGGTGAGCTCTGACAGTATTCTTCCCCCTCCAGGGTCATCTGCTAGACCAAGGGACGCTCCCGAGATGGGGGTTCTATCAAATCTCTTCTACACCAACCAGGCCCCTTTGAAATGCAAGCCTAAGAATTGTGTTTGGTTGCAAACTGCCTTCAGCAAGCCAGATCACTCGAATCTAACGTTTGGGCACTGGGTGTAATTTTGCCATGCTGTCCCCAGACTGCCTGTCCATGTCACAGCATCCTACACGTGTCCCCATCACAACCAGTGACGGTGGCCACTGTGGATACCCATGGTTGGCTTGTGGCCAGGGAAGACTGCCCAGTACACCTGTGAGGACCTATAGCCCCGCCCACCAGCCAGTCCCTCGGGCGCAGTCCTGCAGGCTCTGCCTGTCACTCAAAGAGCCAGGCATACTCAGTGTAACAAGTGACATTCCGAGAGCTTCTCCTGTGGATGTGTGGGTGCTCATGAAGTTGGCCTCTGTTGGCTCCTGACGTTTGGTCAGTGAGAACCAGTCAGGTATGAGATGTAAGCAGGCTGTTCCGGTTCAAGGATAACCGTAGTCACTAATCAAGTGGGAAGCGCTGCCAGGAGGTATTGGGACACAATTACTTTATGAAGTGCGGTGAAGGACTGATCCTTTGAAAACTGTTATTTCTCTTAGCTTGCAGCTGTGACCCTCAGCATGCAGATGGCTGTGAAGAAGGCTCAGGCCACTGTCACTGCAAGCCGAACTTCCACGGAGACAACTGTGAGGAGTGTGCGGTTGGATACTATAATTTCCCATTGTGCTCGAGTGAGTACTCATTTCCCATACTATAATTTCCCATTGTGCTTGAGTAAGTACCCACCCATTTCTGATTTTGCTTGAATGAGTACCTACTTGTACCTACACTTACATCCCAAGGTAACGAGAGACCACCCTTTCTGGTCCATAGATGGCCTTGTGCGTCAACACCTGAAGGCATGGCAGGTGTGTGTGTGTGTGTGTGTGTGTGTGTGTGTGTGTGTGTGTAGGAGCAGAAATGGGGTTGGTAGGTTGTATTTACATGAAAGTGTTTCTAAAAGTTTGGTATATAAGCTTCATTAAAGTATATTTTATATCCTATTCTAAGGTGTTATACTATACCAATACATGTTGCCATTTCAGTAGGTGAAAAGGATCAAATATTCGGAATTTCAACTTAATAGTAATCAGTGTGTACAACTTTAAAAAAATAAACTTAGGAGATATGTCATGAGCTCCCAGATTTTGTTTGCATACACGAAGTGTATGTCATATTTTGAGGGCCAGGGGCGTGCATTTCCTCTGTTCTGTTATCAGGGCCCCTACCACCACCCCACTGCAACGATCTAAGTGAACATCTCAGCATCTTTATGAGAAAGGATATTTGTCTGTCAGAAATTCTGTAGACCATAAAATGTCATATGAATTCAGCTGTGCAAACGGTGATGAGACTTGGTTCTGTTCTGCAAGTGTAAAATGCTCTTGTGGGTTTGTCTCAAGAAGAGCGTCCTTCCCCGTTGCTCCACCAACAACACTGTTGTCACTCCATCTGCACCCTTGTGACACCCATGGATCTGTCACAGGCGAACACAGTGGGTCTATGTGCCACTTTACACTTGTGTCCCAGGGTAATTACTAAAACAGCATTCACCTTCCCGGAGGAGGTTGTCCTAGTTTGGATGACAAAATATTATTTGAAAGAACTAATGTCTTAAGCCACCACATCAGGATTTTATCAATTTAGAATTTGTGACTATTAGACAAAAGTGAAGAAGAAATTGCCCTTGACTTTTGAGAGAGAGAGAGAGGAGAGAGAGAGAGAGAGAGAGAGAGAGAGAGAGAGAGAGAGAAAGAGAAAGAGAGAGAGAGAACACAAAACTTGAATTAATTTTATGGCATAAAGAAAATTTCAGAGAAAATTTTTGAAAGGAAACATTTTTTTAAAAACTAGTTTTAATTTTACATTAAAATACTGCTTTAAAAAAGTGCCAAAGTCATCCCTGCTTAGGCTGAGACTGAGCTAGTATGAGGACAAAACGCTCATTTCTAGTCATGAATCTACAAATCTGAATGTCTGACTAGTGTGGTTTCATTTCCCAGACACCTTTGAAATACAGCAATATTGCCTTTCTTTAAATTAGTCTCTATGTGTTGCTTTTCACTAAGTGAGACAAAGCTTCTTCCTACTTAATGTTTTACTTTACTAGCTCTTTAATCACTGTTTTTTTAATAAATTGTTTTTTATTACAAAAAAATTATTTTTATAGAAATTCCCACTTTCCCAATTTCTACTCCAAGTCTAGAAGATCCAGCAGCTGGAAATATAAGAGGCAAGTAACTTCTCTTTTGGTTTAAATCAGTGATGTTGTACTCTATTTTCTTTTCCTACTTCCTGTACACACTACCCCACCGAGTTCAAGTCCTGCTCCCTGGACCGCACAGGGGCCGTGGGGATGTGTCCTAACCGCCCCCTCCTTTCCACCACTCTCCTCCAGCCTCTTTTGCAGTGGCACTGCCTGAGTAAGGAAACCAACAGGGCCTGGATTGCTCAAAAACCTTCCATGGCTGAACCCTGGTAGCATATGCCTATAATTCCAGTACTCGGGAGGCTGAGACAGGAGGATCATAGGTTCTAAGCCAGCCCCAGCAATTTAGTGAGTCTCTCAGCAACTTAGAAAGATCTGTTTCCAAATAAAAAGTAAAAGGGCTGGGTGTAGCTTGGAGGTAGAATGACCCTGGGTTCAATCCCCAATACCAAACAAACAAACCAGCAAAAAAACCAAAACAAAACAACAACAAAACCCTTCTGTGGCAACCAGTTGTCTGCTGTCTTATTTGAGTTCTCCAGAAACAGATCCTGAAAAAGAAACTGAGTGCCAGTAGTTTGTTTAGGAAGAGATCCCAGGGGATACCAGGAAGGGAGTAGTCAGGGGTGAGGGAGTAGTTATTCAGATGCGTTGGCCAGAGGGCCTGGTGTATATATAGATACAATATATAGACCACCACCAACAACAGCATCTGTGTATCATATGCAGAGTCGTGTCCTACATAAGGGTGCTGCTTTTAAAGGGCAGTCATTTTACCCTAGGCATAAACTGACTCATAGTGAGCAGCTGTCTGGCCTCCAGCTTGGTTCTGGAGCTGCAGCAGTTACTTAGTCACCTCTAAGTAACTCCGGGACAAGGTAGAGAACCTGCCCAGCTACAGTGTCAGTGGAGGCCTGCCTGGAGGCTGCCCTGGTGTCAGTGGAGGCCTGCCTGGAGGCTGCTGAGCTTCTGCAGCCAGAGGGGGGAAAATCCCCTGGTCTGAGAGCAGCAGGAAAGAATGTACATGAACAGTTCTGGGGTAGACAGGTGCGTACCCAGAGGATGTGGTGCTACCCCTACCTAATCAGTTGTTCTGTAAGTATTTTTTAAGATTCCCTGTTATGTGCAAAGCATCTGTCTGACTTCAGGGGATATAACAGCCAATGGGTGTGTGTGTGGGGGGTCCAGCTCTCCTGGAGCTGATATTCCAGTGTGTGTGTGTGTTGGGGGGCTCAAAGAATAATATATGGATACAATGTATAGACCATGGAACAATGATAGTATCTGTGTACCATATGCAGTTGTGTCTTACGTAAGTGTGCAGCTTTTAAAGGGGAGTCGTTTGCACCCTGGGCATAAACTGACTCATAGTGAGCAGCTGTCCGGCCTCCAGCTTGGTTCTGGAGCTGCAGCATCTCCCTGGATAACTTCATAATGGCATGCACGGGGTCTACACACTCCGAAGGACCCGCCTGCACTAGCAGACACACACTCAGAAGGACACACCTGTACTAGCAGACACACTGCATGCACCCGCCCGTGACAGCCCACCTGGGTCGTGCTCGGGTCACCCACCGAGTTTGCCTCTCCACCCCAGGGCGCCCACAGAGGCCGATGGGAAGGAGGTGGTGTGAGGCGTGTGTGGGAGCACAGGGTTCCCCCTCCTGCCATGTCCAGGGTGGGCAGAGAAGGTGCCTCTGGAGAGCTGGCCTCGGCAGAGCTCAAGTCTGCACTCCCTGGTGACTGGGTCTGGGCAGAGCTCAAGTCTGCACCCCCTGGTGACTGGGTCTGGGCTGAGGCCGAGAAGGAGGTCAGGGAATGTGAGGTTTGCAAGTTATAACAGGCAGGCAGAGAAAAGACACGCAGGAGTGCTCAGGGAATAAAACCAGTCCAGACATGTGAAAGCTGAGTGAGGGGACCAGAGAGTGGAAAGAAAGAGAAGTCCAACCGGGCGTAGTGGCGCACGCTTGTAATCCTAGTGCTTGGGAGGCTGAGACAGGAGGATCACAGGTTCCAAGACAGCCTCAGCAATTTAGTGAGGCTCTCAGCCACCTAGTGAGACCCTGTTTCCAAATAAGAAATAAAATCAGTACCACAAAAAAAAAAGAAAGAAAAGAGAAAAGAAAGAAGAAAGAGAAGCGCTGGGGGTTGGGTCGTGAGCCCTTGTCAGCTGCCGGGAAGACCTCACCATTCCCCAGAATGAGATGGGAGCCACGAGAGTTTTGCACAGAGAAGGGATATTCAGTGTATGGGCCGTGGCGGTGCCTGTGTTGAAAACACACGGTCGGGGAAGAAGAGAAGAAGCAGGGGCCCGAGGGAAGCTGCTGCTGCCACCATGAGGGAGAGATGATGAGGCCCAGGCCAGCTGTGTCCCTGGAGCTGCTGAGGCCCGGGCAGATGGCCGACACCCTCCAAAGGGAGGACCGACGGGATTTGCTGGGGGGTGCTGGCCTGGGAGGAGGACGGGAGGGCAGGAGACTCTGGGCTCCCTGCAAGGCCTTGGGATTGAGCAGACAGAGGCAGAAGTTGCCCTTTGTTGAGATGGAGAACCTACAAGAGGAAGCAGATTGCATGGGCCTCGGAGGGCCGGCGGGTGCAGCAGTAGGGGCTGGGGAAAGTCCTGGGCTGTTTCTCTCAGAAACTAGGCCAGGGGCCGGGAATGGGCATGGGGCTGATGCCCCAGCCTTGGTGGAAGGGGTGGGGAAGCATGGAGAGTCGTCCTGCAGCTCGGGAAAGCTGATGGCTTAGGAAGGTCAGAGGCTACTGGGCACAGGGGGCTCCCTCGGGGTCAGTCATTGAGTCCAGCTGGCTGCCTTCCCCTTGTTCCCTAGTTCTGTCAACCATGCTTGACTCTGACCAAACCCCGGTGCTGTGTGGTGTTCCCGCAGGGTTTCACCTCTTGCCTTTGTCAGACAAGCTCAGGCGTGTCAGGATGGCAGCTGTGCTTGGCTGGGTCTTAATCTCCACAGTACACCGACCTTGGTATCCCGCCCATCGGTGGGATCAGCAAACGTTTCCTTAAATGTTCTTTGAGCCTTGATTACAACACATCTAGGATTTTCTTCCACAAGAAGTTTCAGAACTCCTATTTATAGTCTGTTTACGGTAATTCTGTTGTTATTCAACTTCTTCCTCTCCCCAAGTAGACTGGAGACTTCAGGAAAGGAAATTTAAGTGAACTTGAAGGACAATTCAGATGTCTGTTGCAAAATGCTGGGGAAGTCTTGGAATGCAGCCTGGAGAAAGAAGTTTCAGTTAGTACAATAGGTTTGTGTTAAAATTGTGTGCACAGTTATCCTTCAATCTGCCTTCTATTAATGCATTAAAAACAAAACAACTTACTTTGCTTTATGGGATAGGGAAGGAGATATACCAAGTGATCAGTGCATGTATGAATGTGTCAGTGTGTCTGTGTGTGTGTGTGTGTGTGTGTGTGTGTGTGTTACTGGAGTTTGAACTCAGGGGCATCCTACCTCTGAACTACACCCCCAGCCCTTATTTATTTATTTTTGTGGAACTGGGGATTGAACCCAGGGGCACTCTACCTCCAAGCTACACCCCCAGCTCTATTTTTTATTCTTTATTTTGAAACAGAGTCTCACTAAGTTTCAGAGGGCCTTACTAAGTAACTGAGGCTGGCCGGTAACCTGGATCCTTAGGTCTCAGCCTCCGAGTACTGGGATTACAAGCATGCGCCACCATATCCAACTTTATTTTTTGTTTTGTTTTTTTGTTTGTTTTTTGCAGTACTGGAGATTGAACTCAGGGACATTCTACCTCCGAGCTATAGCCCCAGCCCTATTTTTTATTCTTTATTTTGAAACAGGGTCTCACTAAGTTGTGGAGTGCCTCACTAGGTAGCTGAGGCTGGTCGTGAACCCAGATCTTCCAGTCTCAGCCTCCCAAATGCTGGGATTACAAGCGGGTGCCACCACGCCCGGCTCTATTTTTTGTTTTTATTTTGAAGCAAGGTCTTGCCAGGTTGCCAAGGCTAGCCTCAATCCTGCGATCCTTCTGTGTTAGCCTCCCAAGTATTGAGATTATGGGCATGCACTACCATGCCCGGTTTGACGATATCACTTTGAATCTCACTGTGATATATAGTTATAATGCATCAATAAAAGTATTTTAAAAACTCAACAAACAAACAAACAAACAAAAACCCCACTGCTTGGGACCTCACTCCTAGCAGTGAATATTAGAAGCACAAATTTGTACCCAGCTCTGGACAATACTGGACACTCTCCCATCCCAAGAATTTTAACTCTTTAAGGTCTGATGATGATTTCATGTCCTGGAATGGTTCTTAAGCAGGGGTGTGTTTTAGAATTCTTTGCTTTTTGAAAATATAATTCCTGTGTATCACCTGAGATCTCAATCTAGATCCTGGGATAAAGCCCAGGCTTGTATTGTGAACAGGTTTTCCAGGTGATTCTGATGCTTCCTGTGAAGAACCACTGCTGTAGCTAGTAGGAATTCTCATTTAGTGGTTGGTACAAGTTGCCGTGAAGGCTGGAGAGTAAAGATTTTTGGCTTTATGGGTCTTCTGGATTCTGTCACGTGTCCTCAATTGCTGTAGTAGTGAGAAGGCAGTATGCAAATGAATGAGCGTGGCTGTCTTCCAATAAAACTTTACTTACTAAAACAGGGACAGAATTGGCCCTGGGGCCAAGGTTTACAGATCTCAGGATTACATCAGAACCTCTGGGTGTGGAATTCCACACCCAGGCAGTGGTATTTTACCAGGAAATTCTAATGGGTTGTCCAGATTGAGAGAACTGTTCTGGAAACTTAGCTCTTCATATCGATGCTTCGGAATCTACAGACCAATCAACAGCAGATTGAAAAAAAAAATTATATATATATATATATATATATATATATGTGTGTGTGTGTGTATTTATAGTTTATAATTTCATTAGAGCATGTAGATTAGTGAACAGAAAAATTAATTATAGATAGATTCTGTCCTGTAGACACTTTCTGTGAATAGCTGAAGTAACACTAGCCGAATCTCCTCTTTGTAGTATGTTGTCACACTAAGACTTCCCTTTCTCACTTGTTCAAGCGCAGGCACACTATTTAGTGGCACCTCATCCTATTGTTGTGTGACTTTTGCAAATGTAACTTAAAGTGAAGTAAATTAATGTGGATTGGTTTATCTTCCTGCTCATGTGGGCACATGTAAGATTATTTAAAATTATTTCATTTTTTCTGCTTTTAAAATACAACTATAGTACAAAAGTATTTTTAAACTATTGTCATTAGCTGGACATTGATTTCAGTGTCAGTATATTTAAAGATTCATACATCTTATGAAGTAGCTTACATCAAAGTGAAACTGTATACGAGATTTCTTTCAGACTCCTAAGTAACCCAAAATAATTGCCAAACTTTGTCATTGTGCTCCTACATTTGTGTTTGAGCTGCTATGTTTGTGTGGAAATTACACTGAAAGTTGACCAAGAGACTGTCGAAAAGCATGACTATATATATGTGAGAGAGAGCGCATTGGCTTCTGTTTTACTTAATGAATATTGTTCACTTTTCTATATCTAATGTGTTGATTAATGCTATGACTGATAGTTTACTTTTTTCAAAATAGTTTGCACTTTTTGTTAATAAAATTACCTTGAGAAAAAAAGAAAAAAATGTATATTTTTTTAAAATGTCAATACTGAACATATACAGATTTTTTCTTGTCATTATTCATTATCCTTTAAGTGATACTGAATACTAAGTATTTACATAGCATTCACATTTTTTTAGACACTTCAAGTAATCTAGAGATGACTTAATGTATATGGGAAGATGTATGTTGGTAATATGCAAATACTACAAGTACTATGCATTGTATGTGACAGACTTGAGCATCCTCAGATTCTGGTATCCTGGGGTAGGGAGAAGAAGGGTGTCCTGGAACCAGCACCCCAAGGACACCAAGAGACAACCATATTTAAGTCCAGCCACTGAATAGCTGAAACAAATGAGAACAGCATGGTAGCACAAGCCTGTAATACCAGTACTTGGGAAGCTGAGACAGAAGGACTGCAGGTTCGAGGACAGCCTAAGAAAGTAGTTCAAAATTAAAAAAAAATATAGGGCTTAGGGTATATCTTGGAGGTAGAATACTCCTGGGTTCAATCTCTAGCACCAACCACACACACACACACACACACACACACACACACACACACACACAATCATTATAGTGGTGATGCATGCCTGTAATCCTAGTACTTGGTAGGCCAAGAAAGGAGGACCCACAGATTTGAGGCTAGCCTAGCAACTTAGTGAGATTCTATTTCAAAATAATAAAAAATAAAAAGGGCTTGGGGTATAGCTCAGATATAGAATGCCTCTGAGTTCAGTCCCCAGTACCAAAAAAGAAAGAAAGAAAGAGAGAGAGATTACTAGGAAGTCAATGTACAATAGTCATTTCCTTTTGGAAAGGACAAAAGGAGTGCATACCCAACACCTGCAGTCTAGAGGGACACTAGCCTCTAGGTATGTGTACACTACTAATCTTCCATGTTCAAGGAGCAGTACAAGCAAAACCAGCAGTTGCAGAATAACCTGGTGCTTACTTTATCAAGGAAGCTGAGGCAGTCGGGGCTGGTCAAGGGAGCAGCACTTTGGCCTGAAGACATGGCTGCCCAGTTTTATTATGGAAGGAGAGATCTTGACAAAGATCACAAAAAGGTTTGGGTTCCCCAATCATTTTGCAAAAAGGGCTGCTTGACTTTGTCATGCTTTGAGGTCAGAGTGGCCGGGGCTAGAGAATAAGGAGAAGAGCTTGGCGACAGCCTCGGAGGCATGCATTCTTGGCTGTGCCCTCCCCAGGCTAGACACTTAAATGGACAAGCTAATTCTGATAGTTCAGTTTGGAGGCTCTTCCAACAGAATAGAATTTATGGAATGGTGTTTACTGAGAATTGCAGTCTTGGCTACTTAACATATTTCTCATTCATTAAATTTTGATGAACTGCTTGCTGTGCACTAGGTCCTGCTCCAGCCCCACCCCCGCGTGGGGGAGAGGTGGAGAAGGAGACTGAGCAGCAGGAGCAGAGAGCAGTGACTGGGGAGAACTCATGCGGGAGGGGAAGCCCAGCCAGAGTGGTGGGAGGGAAGGAGGGAGAGAGGGAAAGAAGGAAGAAGGGAAGGAGGGAGAGAGGGAGGCAGGCTTCTGCAGGGCAGCAGGAGGAGACATCTGAGCATGAAGAGCAGGTTGCCAGGCAGAAGGATAGCAAAGAGAAGGATAGCCTGGGGATGGGAGAGGGGGTGGCCAGCGGGTCACTGGGCTGAGACATGGGGAGGGGAAGAAGTTCTGGGGGACTCCTGGGGTTAGGGAAAGACCCCAGCGGGCAGCCAGGCGGGATATGCCTTGTCTAAGGGGCACCATCACCACTGAAGACATTCAGATTTGCACATTGGTGATGATTTAACAGCAGGTGACAGGGTAATATCTAGAGGAAGGACACCTTTATAATTTGTGGAAGGTACTGTCTGGGCTGCTGACAACCTGGAAGGTTTGGAAGGATCTACTCTGTCACAGTTGTGACTTTGTGTCCTGAGGCATCGGGTCACCTTTGAGGGACTTAAAACTAGGGAGTGATTTGGACAGCTTCATGGTTTTGAGTGATGACTCACATGAAGAATGAGTTAGGAGTGAGACAGGATGCAGACAGCCACCTTAGGAGGATCTCAAAATAATCCAGGCAAACAGCATGAGGTCGTGAACCCTGGCAGGAGAGGAAGATTCAAGGGACTCTCCTGAGGCGGGTCACTATGACTTCGTGATGAAATAGGGGCTGGTCTTTGTGTTTTGGTTGCAAATCAGGATTCTTTGGACCTTAGTGCCAAGGTGAAGTCCAAGTCTCCCACTGAGTCCTGAAGCTTGCTTTCACATCAAGACTAATTCACAGTAGAGTGTTCTCTTTCCCTGCTCGCTCTCAGCCTGCAGGGCTGCGGTCTTGGGACCTTGCATGGTTGCTGTTGGGGACAGGCAGGGTGATGCCTCTGCCAGACGGGGTGCTCCTGCTAGGAAAGTGCCCAGGTCACTTCTGTAGGGAGGAAAACTTCCTTCTACTGTTAAGTTCTGTGACTGGGCTTAGACATAAGACAAATTAGTAGGAAAAAAGCACACAAATTTATTTAATATTTTACATACACACAGGAATTTTCTAAAGGGAAATGAGAACCTGAAAAAAGTTTCTATGTATGGTACACAAAGAACAATAAATTGTGCGGATGTGATGAGACAAAGGAGCTTTGTATAAAGGCCGTGAACTGGGACTGTGGGTAGGAGTACCTGGGGGAAGCAAGGGGAGAGTTATTTTAGCAAATGCGTTTGTGCAGATCCATTTCGGTCTGCTCCTAGTCTCTGGTGCTAAGAATGTCCTCCTCCTGGTTCAGGGAGGGCACCTTCATGGGAAGTTTGTTTTGTTGTTGTTTGTTTTGTTTTGTTGCAGTACTGAGGATTCAACTTGGGGGCATTCTACCTCTGAGCTATATCCCCAACCCTATTTTTTTAGTCTTTATTTTGAAACAGGGTCTCAGTAAATTGTGGAGGGCCTCACTCAGTAGCTGAGGCTGGCTGCAAACCCAGATCCTCCAGTCTGAGCCTCCCAAGTACTGGGATTACAAGGGTGCACCACTACGCCCAGCTCATGGGAAGTTTTATGAGCTGCTTTTAGATAGAAAGGGAGAACCCGTCCTGCACTTGCTATTTGGCCAGTGCCTTCAGCTGAAAACAATCAGTGGACCCAAGTAGCAGCAGCAGCATCCCTTGGCGTCTGTGGGGAATGGGTTGGGACCCCCCACGGAGACCAAAATCTACAGATACCCAAGTCCCTGATATAAACACATAGAGAATTTGCATATTACATTCACATGTTCTCCCATGTATTTTAAATCAGCTGCAGATAGGTATACTTATTATATCCTAATACATGTAAGTGTTATACATATAGTTTAGGAAATATTGATAAGAAAAAAGTCTATACATGTTCAATACAAATACAGATTTTTCCTGAATATTTTCAATCCATAGTCGGCCAAATCTGCAGATGCAGAACCCACAGATAAACAGGGCTAACTATATTTTGGGGTGATATGTTCTGAACCCATTCATTTCCAATGTTTTTTGTCAAATTGACTGTTAAGTGTGAACAAATTAGAGATCCTGCAAAGACTGTAAAGCTGCTCTGATTCACCCTGATCTTTGAGTCTTAATTATTGCCTTTGAAAAGATAATTCCTCACTTATGCTACTAACCTTTTATCTGAAAGGTTAAGTGTTTAGGCCACGGGGAAATGAAGGATTTAGTCAACTTTTCACATTATCTATCACTTTAACCCTTTAAGACCCCTTCCCTTGATAAGTAGGGTGAACCCAGTCAAAACTTGAAGCCTCCTGGTAGCTATCCTTGTCAGTGGAACATGTTGCAGATTTGATGTAATTGATAAAAATGCAAATGATTTCAATATAGGATTGGCTTGCAAAAATATATGTATACAAACCTGGGACATACCCTGAAAGTTGCTTTTAAAATTATCAATTTGTATTCTTAGTATAATGAGAAGAAATGCAGGCCTTGGAATCAGGCCAACTTGGGCTCAAATCCTGACTCAGCACTCCTGGCTGTGTGACCTTGAGCAAGTTAATTACCCTTTGTGAGCCTCTTTTTCCTCAACTAGTGTGTACCTACCTACCTTACAGGGCTCTCGCTTGACTTAGTTAGCCCTGCTCATAGTAAGAGCCGGTAAGAGGCCTCTGTTTTGGAGAGATAGTTACTTACTGAGAAGTACTGTGCAATTGTACTAAGTCCTGGAGTGATTGCTAAGTGATTGCACTCCTCTCTTTCTGTCTTATAAATCACCCCAAACCTTAGTGGCTTAAACTGCAGGGTCATTTCCCACAATTGCATGGGTTGGCCCTTCTGTTGCGTTTGCTGGGGGGTCTGCTGGGGCTTGTCCCCACACGGCCCTTCATCCTTAAGGGGGTCAGACTGGATCCCTCCAGGGCAGTCTCAGCATGACCAGAGGGAGAGAGGAGACCGCAAGGTCTGAGATAACCCCGGATGAGAAGTCACAGGTCAGAACTTCTGCCTGATTCTCTTGGTCAAGGCAAGCTACAGGCCAATCAGCGATCAGAACCAAAGTGTTGTGAAAGACGGATACAGCTAAGACAATAAGCAGAAGGAAGGGAGAGGCTGTTTATACCGACTGACTGACGGACAGATGGGGAGAGTGTCTGAGGATCTGTGTTTGAACTGACACCTGAAAGCTGAGAACCAGCCCCTGGCGAGGGAGGGAGGGGCGTGCCAGGCAGGGAGAGCGGCCTGAGCAAAGGTCCTGAGGCAGGAAGCGCTTGGTTGAGGCATCAAAGCAGCGTGGGAACTGCAAAGGCCAGACTGTGGTGTGTCTGGAGGATTAAGTGAGGCAATCGGAGGGAAGCCCCCCAAAACACATCAGGAGCAGAATAGGGCCAGATTCTTTCCTCCTGAAAATGGGAAGGTGGGAGGTATAAATATGTTTAACTCAAGATTGTCATTATATAAGAATCTATTAAACAAGTTTTACTGTAAAGGCTTAGACTTGGGCAGGAACAAGTGTTTCTATAGAGGTAGATATTGAAAGATTGCAATTCTTTTGTAAAGTAATGTCTATCCCTAGGTGGTGATTATTATCATTATCATTTTTATTATTATTATTATTATTATTATTATTATTATTATTATTATTATTATTGGTCCTGGAGATTGAACCCAGGGGCATTCTATGCCCGAGCTATACCCTAGCCCACTTTATTTTTTATTTTGAAGCAGGGTCTTGCTGAGGCTGACCTTGAACCTGTGATCCTCCTATCTCAATCTCCCAAGTGCCAGGAGTATAGGCCTGGATCCCAGATATTTTTTAATATACTATCTCTGAGCTTTCCTGAATAGTCACCTTATTTCCCTTTAAGATTAGTCTTACAGGTGAAGAATGTTTTCAAGCCATAGATCATTCCTAACCTGCATTTCCATAACAGAAACCTGGGGAAGAGAGAGATCAACCCAGGAATGGAGAGTGAAGGCCCCTTCTCAAAGTCTCTTGTCCTTTGCAGGGTGTGACTGTAACTTGGAAGGTGTTCTCCCTGAAATCTGCGATGACCGGGGGCGGTGCCTGTGCCGCCCGGGGGTTGAGGGCCCTCGCTGTGATTCCTGCCGCTCTGGCTTCTACTCATTCCCTATTTGCCAAGGTAAGTGGGTAAGACGTAGCATATTGATCAGACCTGCACAATACGTTTTCTCCTGAGGAAACGCAGGGAATCTCTCTTGTAGAGCAGCATGGACTATGGTTTAATAAATCAGCCCCAGGCTCATATAGGAATGTCACATGTGTCTGTCCCCTCCTTCCCTCTCCAGCCATACTCTACCCTTCCTCCTGGCTGTGAGGTCAGCTGCCCAGGTTCAGCTCCTGGCTGTGGAGAGGAGATAATGTCTGAACAGCTTTACAAACCTGTCAGGTACAGGAGAAGGAGACAGGGTATTCCAGGGAGAGGGAAGAGCATGTGCAAACCACAGACCCAGGGGACCACAAACTTTTCCTTCACTACTAAATTTTAGCCTGGTATCCCATCCTAGTAAGAGTCACTGGGGGGTGGGGGGAGCGAGAGTTTGGCCCAGTCTCTAGAGCATAATAGGTATGATAGGTATGCAGGAGGTGTTAGGTTCTCCCCCACTCCCTGTGGCCAGTATTGTAGGGAAGGGAAGAGAATGAGAAGAAAAAGTATTGGTCGGGGTTCTGAGCAGGAAATGCACACCCAGCTAGCATGCACAGAAAGAGACTTGCTATAGGTAAGAAGGTGCCAAGCAGAGTCTTGAGATCTGGGGGAGCAGACTCTAGGGGAGTCTCTGGGGGCCTCAGTGGGATGACTCAGTTAGGAATGTTACTGGTGTTCTGGCCAAAGGCCTGGACCCACCGTGTCCTACCTAGCAGTCCCAGCCACCTGCCCAGAAGGAAATCAAACAGAAAGTGATGGTGAAGTAGGAAAGGGGCCTTTATTCTCAGAGTGGACTCACCAGGAAGACAGATCTAAGGGCTGCCTTTGGAGTGTCAACAATAGCTCTAGGGGCATTTAGTAAGAACCAAGCAGTAAGATACCCAACCCCTCCTGTCTCTGTAAAGTCAAAAGGCAGCCCCTATCCAAAGATTTGCACTAAAGGAAACGGTCACATGACCTTGGAATTGGGTTCTCTCTTGGCCAGTTGCCTGGTGTCCTGCCTTTGTGGGGACTGAGGCACACGAATGCCTGTCCAGCCTCTGAGGAGCCTGCGGTGCTTACGAGCTGAGCTGTACAGGGATAAAGCACCATTACCCAATTCCTAGGATGGCGTCCAGGTCTGTCCCAGCCATTCTGGAAAGAGTTCTGTCAGTGCTGGTCTCCTTTGTCTTCTGTATTCCTTTCTTCCCAACAGCTTTTATGATCTTTTAAAAAAGGGAATAGATAACTTGATCCATTGAATTCCAGAATAAAATCAACATGGCCTAAAATGCTATATCGATGACCCAGTATATCCCAGCCAAAAATTGTTCTTATCTTCTTTATTGCTTTAAAGATTTTCAAAATCATCTTTAAAAGGAATATTTTTAAGTGCTTCTAAGCTGTTCTTTCCCACTGCAGACCTGGATTTATGGCTTGCATTAAGTTAATTGACTCCAGACTTTTCTAAGCACAATGCTATATTCTTCTCATTTTGACTCTTAGTCAAGTGCCCTATAATTTTCTTTCTTAGGTGTGTTAATAAAATCATCAGTAAGAGACCAGACTGAAAAAATGTCTATCCATATATACAACTTATATTTATGTTTGTGTTTGGTTCTACTCTTTGTCTTCAACCACAGAACACTACAGTGACTCTCTTGGTTAGCTTGGTTATTGGGGGGGGTTAGGGGAGGGAGATTATTCTTCCCTTTCCTTCTCCCCGTCCCTCATTCTTGCTGCCTCCTCCTTTGCTCCTCTCCTCGTCTTCATTTTTCTCTTCTTGTTCCTTCTCTCCTCTCCTTTTCTGGTGCAATTTTCCAGGCAACAACTCCTTAGCACTAGAACAGAGGGTAGGGGGTGGTGTGGAAACCAGTGTTCCCCTACAATTGAACAGGAGACCCCTGGAAATGCAGCTGCTCCTAAGCCTCACCTGCATGGACCTGACCAGGACCCAGAACCATCTCCATTCGAGTTTGATGTAGTCTATGGGTTGGAGTGACAGGTCTTTCCCTTAGAAAACTCCTATAATTATGTTGTCAGGAGCTGAACATTGTGGCATAGGCCTATAATCCCAGTATTTGGGAGGGTGAGACAGAAGGATAACTGGTTCAAGGCTAGCCTCAGCAACTTAACAAGACCTTCAGCAACTTAGTGAGACCCTGTTTCACAATTAAAAGAATAAATAAATAAAAAGGGCTAGGGATAGCTCAGAGTAGCAAACGAGATGAGGACAAGGGCGCCTAGCTGAAGGTGACTGGTGCAGGGAAGGTTTCTGGCCTGGGAAGCTCCAGCGGGAGCCTCCCAGTTTCTCCACTGGGAAGCAAATGTCACATGGCTGGCCTCGGGGAGGAGTCTGGAGCCAAGGTTTGTGCAATTTCTCCTTGTGTGTGAGTGTGTGTGTGTGTGTGTGTGTGTGTGTGTGTGTGTTTTACTGGGGATTGAACCGCCCAGGGGCATTCTACATCTGAGCTACAACCCCAACCCTATTTTATTTTTTAGTTTGAAACAGGGTCTCATTAAGTTGCTGAGGCTGGCTTTGAACCTGGGATCCTCCTGTCTCAGCCTCCCAAGTACTGGGATTACAGGTGTGCACCACCACACCTGGCTTTGTAATTATGTTTTTGTCTAAGAGAATATTGAGGTGGTTGGTTGGAAGGGCCTAGGATTTTCTGTTGATTTAATTTATCCAGTGCTCAGTTCCGAGGAGGTGGATTGTAATAGGTGGGTTATGGGTGAACCTTGGCTTTGTGGCTTTGGCTAGTAAGGTGCCAGCCTGTTTTCCAACCAGCAGGGAAAATCTCCAAAATCATAGGCAATAAAAGCATCCCTTAAACAATAAGGAGCTCTGTGTATGTTTTAATTGACGAATTTTCTGTGTAGTGTTGTCTCACTCTGAGTTTATTACTGAAGGTAAAGAGGACTGACTGCATTACTCATAATAATACCTGTCTCAGCGATGTTGCAAGACTGGACGAGATAACACACATCAAGAACATAGCCAGGTCGGGACTCGAAGAGAGGCTCGTGGCTAGTGCTCTCCTTGAACGATCTCTGTCTGGCAGGCACTGTGCAGCAGGACTGTGCTTAATCCTGGGAGACACTGGGGAGCATGGGGGACTGTGCTCAATCCTGGGAGACATGGGGGACGAGCCCCATGCCCTCTTGCACCTTTGTTACAATCAGAGCACCCCTCCTCCTTCATCCCAAATCCTCCAAATCCAAGCTTTTTGAGTGCCAATGAGATCCCAGACCTGACCTCATGTGACCTGTCACAGTCAAAACATGGGTGCTGCCTTCAGGCTGTGTGTAAGATCTGTACGCAACATAAGTGGATTCTGTATTTAGACTTGGGTCCCATCCCTGATATATCTCATTTTGTATATGCAAATATTCCAAAAATCTGAAAAATTCTGAAATATGAAACAGTTTTGATCCCAAGCCTTTCAGATAAGGGATACCCAGCCTGTATTATTTTTCTTGCTTCTTGGGAGTAAAAAGTGTCTTGGGCATAAATAATGAATAGATGGGAAGAAGTAAAATCCTCCAGAAGCTCTAAAGGACCTGGTCCAAAGCAAAGAGTAGCACTGAAACAGTTTCCAAGCCTTATAGGATTTGCAAGAGTGAGAGAAGGGCCGCCCATGTTGGGGTTTGGGTTTGGAACTTGGGAGCGGTGGCTGGTTGAGGGAGCCCTGTGATGCCGGTGGGCGGCGCACCATTCTAGAGCAGTGTTCTCGTGCTTTGTGCTTTCGAGGCTAAGTCTTTGTTTTCACCACCAGAGCGTAACAGCGACTCCTGAGGTTCTGAACAGCCCCGTGGCCTCAAGGGCCAGTGTTCGCGCCATCCACATTTAGCTGCGAAGCTGCGGCCACTGTGGGCCCAGCAGCTACTCTGACTGCCTCCTCACGAGTGTCTCTGTCTGCATTCACTTTCCTTCAGGGCAGAAATTGCAAAAAGGGCCTGAATTAGCCAGGATTCTCCAGAGAAACAGAACCAATAGGTTATGTGTGTGTGTGTGTGTGTGTGTGTGTGTGTGTGTAGAGAGAGAGAGATTTATTTTAAGGAATTGGCTCATGTCAGTGGAGGGGCTGGCAAGTCTGAACTCTGCAGGATAGGCTGGCAGCTTGGAGACCCAGGAAGAGTTGATTCTGCAGCTTAGGTCGGAAGATAGTTTAGAGGCAGAATTCCCCCTCCTTCTTAGGGGGCATCGATATTTTTCTCTTAAGGATTTCTGCCCACTGGATGGGGCCTACACATGTGATGAAGGGGAATCTAATTTACTCCAAGTCCCCTGGCTTCATTGTTAATCCCATCTGAAATGCACCTTCACAACAGCCTCTTGACTGGTATTTGACCAAACATCTGAGCACCATAGCTCAGCCATGATGACACATAAATTAACCAACACAGTTCAGCCCGTCCACTTGGCACAGCCATTCACATCTCCTTAAACCTGACTAACCTCTGAATAAAGACTATAACAAGGTCATAATTTTGCCCCAATGATACAACTGTCCTGCATACAATTGAAAACATAGTAAGTCCTTCCCCAGAAGAGAATGTGAAGTTCTTGGGTGATATTCACATTTCTCCTTGATATCCTGTAGCTTTCCTACTATAGCAGAAAGTCTCTACATGTTTTATAAGAAGATGAGAGAGGGAAGAAAACAAAGATACTTGTTTTACATGCATATAGGCAACACACACACACACAAATGCAAAATACATTCATGATAAAATAAGGAAGGAACTCATTACAGTTATGTCCTCATTTCCATAACTGGTCACATTAGTATCTTCTTTACTACCGATTCCCTACTCTCTAATCCCTCATCAAGCACCTCAGCTGGTTACAGTTCTTGATCGGGTGGAGTGACCCAAATCTTCACTGCTAAAGGGTCTAGGCCATCACTAGTCTTGCCTGAATGGATTGACTTTAGTCCTAGGGCATGGTGATATTAAGGGACACCATAAGGGAGCTCCTGTAAGCAGAGGTATTCTTCCTTATGTACACCAAACAGTAGCAGCTCCACTTCCCCTGGCTAATCAGGGGAACATAATTACTCTCATCTTTGTTGATTCAAAGGCTTGAGGAACACAGTAGCTGGGTGGTGATCTTAACTTCGAGTTCAGTGAAATCATTGTCATGCCCTCTGGTGGAAATATTCCTTCCTCTGGAACTAAGACCAGCTAGTTTATGCAGTGGTGCATAAACTAGCTGCGACAGGAAACAAAATTTTTGCTAGTGGTCACTAGGGGTAATGGTGGATGTTGCCACTCCCGTCTCCACCCTGTGGTTCCTGGACTTGTGAATCCTGGCTATGGGAAAAACATAACTTTATATTTGATGCTGAGTCAGAACATGCACAGAGAAGCAAAGGCTTCCGCTTGACCTTTCCCATCACAATAACCCTTCCCCTCTAGGTCAGAGAAGTAGTGGGGAGATGTTTGCAGTTGGTGAGTATGTTTATTCTACTTGTGAATTCCAGAACATGGAAGATAACTGCAGGATAGGTTCTGGGACCCTGGGCCTACTGAGAGGTAGACTTGATCTAAAACACCATAGATGACTAGACCTCTGTAAGTCCCTATGAGTGGAATGCCACAGTCACATTTTGGGTCTCCTAGAATTAGTGTCAACTCAGAGCCAGTGTCTAGTAATCCCTGCAAGTTCCGATTATTTTATTTTCCCCAACGGTAAAAGGCCATGGGTCCCTTTGGTGAAGGCCAGGTTTCTGGCAGAACAGCAGAGTGCTTTCTCAAGGGCACCAGCCTCTCCAGGGAGTTCTGGGTCTGTAAGTTAATTGAGGAAGCAAGCCTCTCTTTGTTTTTATGTCTCAAGTTAGACTTCTGTTCATGTGACCTAAACCCCTTCCATTTATTTAAGTAACTCTTCCACTTACTTAAGTGAGACTCCAGCAGACTTCCCATTGATTTCACTTTTAGGAATCATAATCAACTAGCCAGTGCGGTCAGTCTCTATGAGTCAAGTGATTTTGATTTGCTGTCTTAACTCTGTTCCATATTGGTAGCCTTTAGTGGTAGGTGCTACCATTTTGCCTCTGCTACCCCAAGATCCCATTGCATTTAAGTCTTCCAATTCTGTGGCAGCAATTCCCACACCCTGGGTGTCCATTTCCATACACAGTTCTTATCTATCTGTTAAATTGGAGAAATCACATAGTCTTTTTGGAATGTAGCACACCTTCTCCCAGGTCATACTTTGTTCTTCACTTTCAGGGCCTGCTGACACTTGAGTCTAGCTGTCAGTCTAGAAGAAAAGAGAGGTGGTGGGTGGGTCCAGAGGAGAAGCAGGCATCATTCAAGGCCACTTCAAGGTCTCAGGAAAAGCAGAGTCAATCTACTCAGATGCAGAGGGAGTGGCTGCTTCCTCTGACCAACATGACTCATGAACTTGCGGGGTCCAGTGTCCTCATCTTCATCATGATCTTCCCATACGTCTCCAAACCAGTTTTCAGGATCCCATTCCTTCCCAATCAGTGCCCCCACCTTTTAATAGCAGACATTCTGCAGTGTTGGGAACTCAGTTTGCCTTGTAATTCATCCATTTGCAAGATAAAAACTCAAGATTTGGTTTTCAGCAATCTCAGCTCAGTGGCTATAAGAGATAAGGGCTTCTTTGGGAAAGACATGGAAACTTTCAGGTTGCTTATTCTGTGCCTGAGCTGGGTGTTCAAATCTTGAAACTCCTCCTTTCCTTTTTCCACTTTGTCCAATACAATTAGGAACAACCAGCTAACTTCATTATACTCATTAGTTTGACAAAAACATTCTGTTATCAAATGCATAGTCACTCAGAACCTTGCCTCTTCTAAGTATTTGCTTAGAAGTCCAGTAGTGATATTTGTGTATATTTCTATTGCCACAGCAAGGCACAGACTATCAGTGCTTTCTCCTCTATTAGAAATAGAGTCATTAGTCTAAAATCAATTCCTGAAACCCTAGGCCAACTCCAACTCAGAGAACCCATTCTTAAGATTATTTTCCTCAGAAACACTTCTCTTAGTGTCAACATCTGCATTAGAGTTCTCCAGAGGAACAGAACCAATAGTCTGTGTGTTTGTGAAGAGAGGGAGGGAGGGAGAGAGAGAGAGAGAGAGAGAGAGAGAGAGACAGAGACAGAGACAGAGACAGAGACAGAGGAAAGAGAGAGGGGGGGAATTGATTGTGATTTTATGGAATTGGTTCACATTATTTGGGGGTATATCAAGTCCAAAATGTGCCAGTAGGCCAGTAAGAAGAGAGTTTACTTTGCAGCTGGAATTGGAGGTGATATTTAGGCAGAATTCTCTTTTGGGGTGTTAGCAGTCTTTTTCTTTAAAGCCTTCAGATGGTTGGAAAAGAACTGGGCTTGGTGGTGCACAACTGTAATCTCAGTGCTTGGGAAGCTGAGACAGGAGGATTGCAGGTTTGAGGCCAGCCTCAGCAATTTAGCAAGGCCCTCCACAATTTAGTGAGACTGTTTCAAACTAAAAAATAAGATAGGGATGGGGTTGTAGCTCAGAGGTAGAATGCTCTTGCATTCAATCCCCAAAACCAGATACACACACACACACACACACACACACACACACACACACACACACTGATTGGATAAGGTCCACCCACATTATGGGATATAATCTGCTTTACTCAAAGTCTGTTGATTTAAATATTAATCTTATCTAGAAAATACCTTCATAGCAACAGCTAGACTGGCATTTTACCAAACATAAGAGTACCATAGCCTAGCTATGTTGGCTCATAAAATTAAACATCACAGAGGCTAAAAACATTTCCTCAGAACTCTGCCACTAGGTGGGGACCTAACCTCTGCAGATAGACCTGTTGGGACCAAGGGACCATAAAGGAACAGTGACAAGGATGGCAGTGGGGGACAAGAGTCCTTGTCCTGCTGCCTTCTAGCAGCTGGTGCAGTAGCACTAGGTACATCTTTCAGATTTAGTTTCTTGCGGGTTAGGGCATTTCATATTATATCAATAAATCTCTAGCTCTTCTGGACTTTAAGCTCTTTGAGACGAGGAAACATGTACTTACTTGCACCACAACACCAACTCATGGTGTCATTGACCACAGTAGGCCTTCCGTTAACGTCTGCAGGTTGGATGGATATAAAATAGGAGGGTGGGATGGTGATAAATTCTCTGGATCTGTTACTGATTGTGTCACACAGCCTGTTGAATTCCCAGGTAATTTGTAGGAGAAAACTAGCTCAGTTTTCCTCTACGAGTGAGAACTGACTTTATGATTCCAATGACAATGAGGGAAAACTCCATACTCCTTATCATTATTGCTAAAAAAAAAGCACTTTCAGACTAAGTCACCGCCCATGGCTGGGCTGAGCCCTGTAACAGAGAATGGAACCAGCTTGGAATCATCCCCACAAGGGCTCTGTGCTCCAGGACTTAGTCACTCGGAACTTTTCAGATCCCTGCGGTACCTATAAATAACACCAGAAGTGAGACTTCGCCTTATGATTCTTTTCTTCCCAAGATCCCAGGTAATGTGGAATTTTTGAGACCTTGCAAAAAAGCTTGTATGTTTTACTGAGTATACTGAACATTAATTTGGTTGTCAGAAGTACAAATTGATTGGTTTCCATTAATTCAGTGTGGAATAGTGTAAGGAACATCTCCCCAGGCATTGGGGAAGCTGGATAATTGGGGTAGTAATAATGTCAAGAGGAGCAAACTCTGAGTACTTCCTCTGTGTCAGACACCAGGCTCAGTGCTTTTTATATCTTGTTACTGACGATCCTCTAATGACTCCACGCGGTAGTTTCTGTGTCAGCTCCAGGTTACAGACGAGGAAACTTAGGCTTAAAGAGACTAAGTAACTTGCCCATGATTGCACAACTACTAAGTGGCACAGCTCGTATTTGGATCCAGATGTGACTGACCCCAGAGGTAGAAGTCCTTTGCAACAGACTAATTCAGTGACTTTAAGGATGTCACTTCTAGCTGGGCGTGGTGGCGCACGCTTGTAATCCCAGCATTTGGGAGGCTGAGACCAGAGGATCTGGGTCCTTGGCCAGCCTCAGCTACCTAGTGAGGCACTCCGCAACTTAGTGAGACTCGGTTTCAAAATAAAGAATAAAAAATAGGGCTGGGAGTATAGCTTGGAGGTAGAATGCCCCTGAGTTCAATCCCCAGTGCCGCAAATAAAAAAAAGAATGTCACTTCTGAAACTTCACCACACTGTAGTGGAATTCCATAAGATTACCTCTCCAGTTCCTTCCCGTTCTTAAGATGTGACACCCTCTGGCTGAAGATGTTAGTGGGGCCATTTCCACTACCCGCCCCTCCCCAGGAGCAGGGTCCCTGCAGGAGCTCAGTCATGCAGAGACCTAGGGAGCTGACCCCATGTGAAGGGAACCAAGAGGGGCGCAGCCAGAATCCCTTCTCTCCACTTACATATGTTTATCTCCTACTCTGCCAAAGATGGTAGCAGCAGGTTGAGGTGGGGCAAAGGATCCTGGGATGCCTTTCCCATCCATTCCCAATCCTGCCTGTAAAACCCTTTTCATGGTTATTCAAGTACTCTGGGCCTTGAGGAAACAGGTATGAAGAGAAGAGGACAGAGGCAAATGGGGGATGGTTCCAGGTGGATCTGGACTGGAATGGTTTGTCCCAATCCCATGGGATGTGGAGTTAGCCTGGGCCCTCCAGTGAGCCACCTCCCCCCACAGTTGTTCCCTTTGCTCTCCTCTGATGAGTGAGAAGCACCCCCACACCCCTCACCCACCACCAGCCAATCCTGCTGAATACAAAATTAACGACAGCAATAAAACTAGCACTAGGCTGCTCACTCTAATGGCCGTTATCCCAGCTCTTTCAAATATTATCACATTTCTTGTCAAGTAGATGCTAGTATTGGTCCCATTTATAGGAGGGGAAACTGAATCTTAGATCAGGTAAGCAACTAGTATCATGTTGAAGTCTTTTTTTTTTTTTGGTACTGAGGATTGAACCCAGGAGCATTCTACCTCTGAGCTACACCCCTACCCCCCCCCCCCCCTTTTTTTTTTTTTTTTTTGCAGTACTGGGGATTGAACCCAGGGGCATTCTACCTCCGAACTACATCCCCAGTCCTATTTTTATTCTTTATTTTGAAATAGGGTCTCACTAAGTTGAGGAGAGCCTTACTAAGTAGCTGAGGGTGGCCGTGAACTGGGATCCTCTGGTGTCAGCCTCCCAAGTACTGGGATTACAAGTGTGCACCACCATGCCTGGCTCCCTTTTAATTTTTATTTTGAAATAGGGTCTTGCTAAGTTGAAGAGGGTGTTGCTAAATTGCTGAGGGTATCACTAAACCGCTGAGGCTGGAGTCTTGAATTTATGATCCTTGTGTCTCAGCCTCCCAAGTACTGGGATTACAGGCATGCAGCACTACACCTGGCCTGGCTGCAGATCTTAGTAAGATGTTGAGCTGGGGCTTGTCTTTGGGGCTTTCCGGCCCCAAAGGGGTTTGATCCAGGATGCTGCCCTAGCCACACACACACACACTCTGTACCCTGGGTCTGACAGATCTTTTCCTCCAGCCTGCCAGTGCTCAGCCCTTGGATCCTACCCACTGCCCTGCAACCCAGTGACTGGACAGTGTGAATGCCTGCCGGGGATCACAGGACAGCGGTGTGACAGATGTCTCTCAGGAGCCTATGACTTTCCCTACTGCCAAGGTAGGTACGCCAGCAGAATGCTGGTTCCTCTCTGAGTGCATGAAACCAGCCTTCCAGAGAAGCTGTGAACACCTGCAGAGCCACCCATGGTTGCCCTACACATCTGACCCAATCCGCCCCAGTTTGAGTCTATTAAAAAGATGTCAAAGAAAAGTGAAACACATACACACACACACACACACACACACACACACACACACACACACACACACCTGTCACATATTCACATATGCATTCTCAAAGGACCCCAAAATGATTTGTTCCTAACTAAAACAGTTTCAATTTGGGTTTCTCCGTTTGCATGTCAGCTCTGTGTGTTTAGGGGGTGGCAACAGGGTCTCCTCCAAGCTTAATCCAGGCCCCCTTGCTGCAGGCGGAGTGGGCCCAGGGCTTCCGCCTCTCTACTTGCCTGCCTCTGGCCTCCTGGGAACCGACGTCACACCTCCTAGGCACGTGTACTAGGTAGGGATGCACAGAGCCCGTGCTTTCTGGATAGAGTGAGCTGAGGAACAGAGACAGCAATCGGGAGTGAGTTGGCTGTGACACATGACAAAGGGGACAGCAATGAGATGCCCACCATTCTCCCTGAGCTCCCTGGGGCAGGCATCCTGCAGAGAGGGCCAGGAGCTCCCGACTGAGGATCTTGGAGGTCTCTTGCTCACCTGAGAAGAGGGATCCATGAAGGCTGGCCCAGACTTTGCACCAGGAGAACATGGTCTCCTCAGACCCTCCTGCTCTTCGAAGCCCCCGGAGCCCTGGCGTCCAGAGCCATCTGGGAAGGTCAGGCTTCAGTTTCCAGAACCTTCCTAACCAGAATCCTTGAGCCCAGGTCTCCTTGAGGTTGGATATGGCAGGCAGCAGTTAGAAGGGCTGCTGGTCCTGAGAGAGCCTGGGGGTCCCTGGAAACTGAGGCACCCCAGGAGCATCAGGATGGCAGGAGGTGCCGTAGCAGAGAAGTACAGAATGACCATCCAGTACTAGGCAGCAATGGGCGTCCTGGGGAGGAAGCTAAGACTGGGAGCTGCCAGGCTGGAAAAGAGCAAGAGCAGAAGATTGTGTTGATGATTAGAGAAAAATGGGGAATGGAAGAGAGAAGAAAGACAGGAGGAGGAAGAGGGGGAGGAAGGAAGGGAGGAAGCAGAGACAGAAGAAACAAAAAAAAAAGGCAAGAAACAATTTGTAAGAAAACATGATCATATAGATTTGTGTAAACGAGTGGAAAACCAGACTCAGAACAGCTTTAGCCCAACCTGGTTTTGGTTCTAACTGAATAGTAGCAATACTGGGACATTGCAAGTGCTCAATGTATTGAAGAGAAAGTGTATTTGGTTTATAGTGCTACGCTAATGAAGGCAGGAAAGCTAACTAATTGATTTTATAAATAATTTTAGTACAAGTGGGGAATAAGGGAGTTGTGGTTAACTAAAAAGGGAACTTACAAATAAATTCCAACTTCTTTTGAAAGACAATTAAAAATCTCTTGGTGCAATATTGCCCTCTTCTGGACAATTCTAAAGGTGCTAAAATTTTTTTCAGTCTCCCTATCTCCGTCAAGGAGATAACGAGGTTTTGTTAGTAGGCCAGGAATAATAGAGTTGTTCAGTGATAGAACAAAGCAGTACTTTGGGGATCCAGGATTATAAACATTATTCAGGATCACTTTCTATGAATTGCACACATGACTGTTGCCACCAATCTATCAAAATTATAATTACAAGTGCACTATTTTTAAAAACAGGCAAACCCTTTAAAATTTATAAATATTAAAATGACCCGCTGCCAGATATTTAAACATTTCCGAATCATATTCAGGTTCCAATGGTGCTTGTGACCCGGCTGGGACCATGGACTCCAGCTTGGTAAGTGGAAGATTTATATAAAGGGTTGCAACTCTTATTATTCTCTTACTTCTTCAAGACTAGCCAGGTGGGAGCTTCCTGAAATTGATAGTAAATTAAGACACAAGACCAAATTAATTGTTTAAAGAGGTCAGTGTTCTTTTTCAAAGTGCATATGTAATTTCGTGGAGTTTTTCTTTCTTCCTCAAACAAAAGAATAAGTTGTTTTTTTGTTTGTTTGTTTGTTTGTTTTTTTGCGGTACTGGGGATTGAACTCAGGGGCATTCTACCTCGAGCTACACTCCCAGCCCTATTTTTTATTCTTTATTTTAAACCTAGTGCCTCACTAGGTAGCTGAGGCTGGCCGCGAACCCGGATCCTCCAGTCTCAGCCTCCCGAATACTGGGATTACAAGCATGCGCCACCACGCCCAGCTCAAAAGAATAAGTTTTAATTAAACTTCTTATTCTGGAGTCCTAGAGTTTAACTCCTACTGGAGGTCACTCTGAGGGCATTCCCACCGTGGAGGCTGCCAAGCACACATTAAATAAATCTGGCTGTGCACAAAATAATTACAACTTCTTTTATATTATTCCAAGCACATACTGTGGTATTCTGAAGTTTTTTTTTTTTTTAAGATCTTCAGACAGGCCCTCTCTTCTTGGCTTAGCAGCCTAGTGTTGTGACTCCAGGCAGTGGATGGACAGTGGGAAAGAGTTTCTGCCATCTTTACCATGAGGCCTGACGGCACTGAAGCCAGGCGGTACACCTTACATGTAACAGAAGTGCTCTCAGAGGGCAGCATCACTCTTGACTGACTCCCAGCATGTTAAACATCCAGATATTTTTCCACGCACAATCCACACTGTAACAGCATCGACAGACACTAACAATGTTTTTGAAAAGTCATTTACATTTTTCTTTCTCTATATTTTCCAATTTCTTTTTAACTAGCAGTGTGGAGCATGTATTTAACAAAGCAAAAGCAATTAAAGACTGTTGAAATCACCCAGTGCCTTTGTTCCCCTGGATACACTTAATTTACTTTTCATGGCCAAAATGTTTATCTGTGACAAGCCTTTGCTCTGAACACTGTTTTGAAAACAGGTCTTAATTCCAAGATGTCAAATGTCAGTTTGATTTTCATTTAAAGGGGTATTGCCAATGCAAGCTTCATGTCGAAAGTCCTACTTGTAGTATCTGCAAACCATTATATTGGAATCTGGCCAAAGAAAACCCCAGTGGATGTTCAGGTAAAGTTGCTTATGTTGTCTATTTTGTACTTTGCTTTTCCTTGTTGTTATTTTTTAGAATTATACTTTCCTCTTTTTCTTTACCTCAATGACTAAACCCACAAAAGAAATTTTTTTAAGTGGTCCTGGGATTGAACTCAGAGACATTCTACCTCCAAGCTATACCCCTAGACCTCTTTATTTTTTGAAATGGAGTCTTGGTAGGTTGCTGAAAATCTCACTGAGTTGCTGAGGCTGGTTTTGAACCTGCAATATTCCTGTCTCAGCCTCCCAAATACTGAATTTCCAGGCATGTGTCACTGTGCCCAGCTCAAAAGACCTATTTGTTGAATCAATTCAATTTGTCTGAAATTATATGTGATGCTTTGATGTCCCCCACCTACTTCTTGCAGAAGCTTTGTCATTTTCAAAATCTCAGTGATGGATGTATATCCTGTTTCCATACATATGTTGTTGTTTTTTGAAGGCAGCTACTTGATAAATACATTTTATCTCCTTGTTTTTTGATCTACTCTTTCTGGCTTAATTTTATACACTTACTGAAGCTAGGAAACAAGTTAAACATACTGAATTAAAGGTACTAAATGAAGTGGTATTTTTTTTTAAAAGAGAGGGTCTTGCTATGTTGCTCAGACTGGCCTCAAGCTTGCAATCCTCCTGCGTCAGCTTCCTGAGTAGCTGAAATGACAGATGTGTGCCCCAGCACCTGGCTGAAGCGCATATCTTTGAATTATATATCGGTATATAATTGGTCTCTTCTGCTAAGCTCAGAAAGCAATCCAGTTTCAGTCCTCAGTGGTGCAAACTGCAATGCTGCTCAAGTGTGCATTCTAAGTCTAAGTGCAGGTGTGGTGTTGCAGATGTGTGATGCTCCCAGGCCTGAGAGCTGCCTTTTGTGTAACCAAGGCCACTCTCTTATCTCCGCAGAGTGCCAGTGCCACGAGGCGGGAACCGTGAGTGGAATTGGAGAGTGTGGGCAGGTAATGTGGGCCGGTTCTTCACATAACAGGAGGTCGTTTCTGGGGAGTGGATTGGTACCTCTCCGGTCGTGCAGTTCATGGTCATCTTTTTCAGATCCTGGCTACACTGCTTCCTAGTGTGCGATGAGTCAGTTTGCAGTCTTGAAGATTAGTGTGTTTTGAAACTGATTCAAAATTTGTCATCCATTGTTCTGCAGGAAGATGGTGACTGTCACTGCAAGGCCCACGTGAACGGTGATGCCTGTGACACCTGCGAAGATGGGTATTTCGCTTTGGAAAAGAGCAATTACTTTGGGTGTCAAGGTACACATGTCCAGTGGCTCCTGCCCAAAGCACAGGGTTGAAGGGCACTGAGTGTCGGAATAGGCTGTCTCCTGTGTTCATGTCTTCGGGCTGGCTTTCTGCGTGGTGCCAAAACATTCTGTCTGCGGAATGTGGCCAAATACTCAGTTGACATCAATCGCAAATAGGTCTGCTTCCACTTTTCTTCTACCGGCACACTATTGGTTTAATTATAAGAAGCATAATTTGAGCCAGGTGTGGTGGTGCACACCTGTAATCCCAGGACTTGGGAGGCTGAGACAGGAGGATCACAGGTTCCAGGCCAGCCTCAGCAACTTAGTGAGACACTGTTCCAAACTAAAAAATAAAATAGGGCTGGGGGTGTAGCTTAGATGTAGGATGCCCCTGGATTCAATCCACAGTAACACACACACACACACACACACACACACACATATACACACACGAGACACATAATTGGCATAATCATAATGCCCCAATTAAGAAAATGAAGACACAAAACATAATTGGGATGCAAGGGCACCTTTTTTAAATTAATTATTTATTTTTATTGGTGCATTGTAATCATACATCCTTGTTAGGTACCAGCTGGTAAAAGCATACATGCACACATCTCTCATTTAACTCTTCCCCAATTCCCGTCCCATTCCCTCGCCTTCCCTCCTTCTCAAGTTCGGTTTAGTGATTGACTTTGATATGATTGTGAAAGTACATCATGTGCATTAGGGTATTTCCTCCCCAACCCCATCACCTTCTTTGCTCATCTAAGATTTCTTCTTCTTTGTCTAGAGTCCCTCTATGTCACACTTTCTCTCTAGCTTCCACATATTAGGGAAAGCATATGATTTTTTACTTGCAGGGGCACCTATTAATGTTACAAATAATGTCCAGACCTAGGGTTTTTTTTATACTTATATTGGTGCATTTTAGTCTCACATCATCCTGTAGCTCAGAGTGTTAGGGACATACATGCACACAGCACTTGAGCCTCCCCTACCCGCACCCCTACCCCCCACTCCCTCCTCTTCCCTATACATGTTATTGAGATTGGCATTGGTGTTTCCACATAGGTATAGACTTAGTGATTTTACAGCTGTATTTTTTATTAGTAGAAAAGCCAGATTTTTAGAGATAGGATTGTATTAAATAATGAAATTTCAAGAAAGAGTGGTCCACAGGGCTGTTTTTGAATCTCTTGCATGGCCCTTCCTTAGTATATATTATTTCTAATAGTGGTATTTCTAAGTCATGTTTAGCTCCCAGAACATTGTCACCTTCTCATTGGACAGCAGTGCTCCAGCAGGCTTGTGACCGTGTACCTCCAGCTTAGAAGCTGACTTTGGAGGGACAGGCCTCCTGGGAGGTTCCTGCATGTTCCCAATCCCTGCCAGGTGTAAGATGTGCCGGAGGAAAGCTGGCGGATGCTGTGCCCTGACCGCGGCGGGTGCTCCCTTCTTGTAGAGTTGTAGAGGGCGGGACACGCACGCTCAGTGTTGAGTTGGTTCTGATAGGGTAACCGCGGCTGCTTCCTCACTTGCAGGGTGTCGGTGTGACATCGGTGGAGCGCTCACCTCCGTGTGCAGCGGGGCCTCCGGACTATGCCAGTGCCGAGAGCATGTGGTGGGCACGGCGTGCCAGCGGTGAGTCTTTGGGGCACTTCTCCCCAGGCTCACGTTATGGGAAGCAGCTATCTTGACCTTCCATCCCTCCCAGCTGCAGTTCTGACAAAGAGCAAAGCGGTCCTAAAGACCAAGGTCCGAGGAAGCTGCATGGTAGAACTCAAAATCTGGACATTCATCCATGAATGAATTAAAATAGAATATAGCAATGCCATTTCATAAGCTATGGAGCACCTGTGCTTGCAAGTTTGAAGTGGACAGGTACCAAAAGTCAGGTGGGCAAGATGAGCTGCAAGCCTGAGGCGGGCTTCAAGCCGAACCCGCATGCAGGAGCCGCAGCTCAGAGGAGGCCAGCAGAGAGGCCAGCTGCAGTCCTGAGGGAGAGGGAGGAGGAGGGGCGCCCTGCACATGCCCGGCCAGTGAGGGTCAGGTCCGTCCGTAGCCACTGGGACCCACAGCGAGGGAGTGGGAGGTCAGGTGTGTTCCAACAGGAGTGTTTGGAAACTGCTTCAGAGTGGGGAGGAAGCGCCCCCCTCACGCGGAAGCGAATTCAAATGAACTGTAAGAACAGCAAAGCAAAGTGGAGCCCGAGACCCAGAAGGACCGCAGGGAGTCTGGCGGCAGACTGCCTCTTCATCTGCTGTGTTTAGCAGTTTATATATATTTTGAAACCATGATCCATCCATAATTCCCTCCATGGAGGGAGGGAAATTTTAAGTTAAAATGTGCTGACTTTTAGCCATATGCCGGAAACTCTGTGAAATTCAAATTCTCCTAAATCTCAGGCAGCTTCCCCACCGTTTGCATCATCAACAGATTAATAAAGTCTTTTCTGTAGTTGCAGTGGATTGTATTTAGTATGGTGCCTCCCTTCTTTTCTGTAGTGTTTCCAACATTTGAATTCTAAAAGTCAGGGCCCCCAGCTGTGCTCTTCCTTGGTCTTCCTAATTGGCCTCCCAGCTGGGCCTTGTAATAGAATGTGCATGAAGAGGGACACATCTGTACATTGGTTTTCCTGCAGCTAGCAAGCCTCATGATGGACTAGAGGAACTTAGTAAATTGTTCATAAATGCTTTCCACCTGTGCCTTGCCGTTTCTCCTTCCAGCTACCTAGCTGACTGGCTAATTTTTAGCATAAAATAATGCAACCAAATAGGAATTAAATTACCTACCCCAGAGGCATATATGCATATACCTTGAAATTTAGAATAGGTCCTTTGATATAATAGCAAGTGATAACTGAAATAAAGGGTAGTAAACCCAATGTGGATGACATAGTGACTTCTCTCCAGGCTGGCAAATGTGGGGTCCTTTTGTACTAATCCTTCCAAATATTAGTTTATGGGGTATTTTTCTAAGAATTTTTAGGCTTGCTTTCCCTCCCTCCCTTCCTTCCTTCCTTCCTTCCTTCCTTCCTTCCTCCCTCCCTCCCTCCCTCCCTCCCCTCCTCCCTTCCTCCCTTCCTCCTTTCCTCTCTCTTTTTCCTGCGGTACTGGGGATATAAACCAGGGCATTCTACCTCCGAGCTACACTCCCAGCCCTATTTTATTTTATTTTGAAACAGGGACATGCTAGGTTGATGAGAGTCTCACTACTTGCTGAGGCTGTCCTCGAACCTGCAATCCTCCTGTCTCAGCTTGCCAAGTAGTGGGATTACAGGCATCTGCCACTATGCCTGGCTTGCCCATTTTTAGGTTTTCTTATAAGTTTAGAAAGTATTCACATTCCGTTTGTGTTCTAAAAATTTTTTATAACAAATTTAATATATGTTAATTGTAGAAAATTTAATAGGTTTATAATAGTAAGAAGACAGAAAGCTAGACACTGTGGTGCATACCTGTAATCCCAGTAGTTGGCAGGCTGAGACAGGAGGATCTGAGGTTCAAAACCAGCTTCAGCAACTTAGTGAGGCCTTCAGCAATTTAGTAAGTCAGACCCTGTTTCAAAATAAAAAATAAAACAGGACTGGGAGATGCAGCTCAGAGGCATAATACCCCTAGGCTCAATCTCCAGTACCATACACACAAAGGCAAAAAAAATCTTTATTCTACGATCCAGAGATAACTCTTTTAATATTTTTTGGTGTATCTTTTGTAGACTTTAATAAAATATACCTTTACATTTGTCATATAATTTGTATCAATTTCTTAATTTTATATGATACTGTAAACATTTCTCATATAATTAAATAGTCCTCCAAAATATTAATGGACATATAACATTTCATAATTTCTTTATTTCATAATTTTCTGTATATTCATGTTGTTTCCAAGTTTTTACTGCTTTAAATATCTTAATGTTAATTCTTTAATAATGATATATACAATCATTCTTTAAAATAGACTTCTGGAAGTAAAATTACTGAGTCAATGGGTATGAATATTTTTAAGGATCTCTGTAATTTTGTAATTTCCTTCCAGAAATAGAAGCATTCATAATTCTAAAGAGCAAGATCTCTTATTTCTTTTGACTAGTTGACCAAATGTCCTTGATCTTTTTTTTTTTGTGGTGCTGAGGTTTGAACGTAGAGCATATTGCCTTCGAGCTATACCCCAAGCCCTTTTTATTTTTTGTTTTGAAATAGGGTTTTGCTAGGTTGCTGAGAACCTTGCTAAATTGTTGAGGCTCATCTTGAACCTGCAATCCTTCTGTCTCAGCCTTCCAAGTACTGGGATTACAGGCATGCTCCACCATTCCCTTGAAACCCAGTCTCACTAAATAGCTGAGGGCCTTGCTAAGTTGCTGAGATTGACCTCAACCCTAGAATCTTCCTGTCTTTACCTTCCAAGTACTGGAATTGAGGTATGTGCCATTGAGCCCTACCTATCATTGATCCTTGTGACTTTAAATCCACTACCTGTACTTGGGAGGCTAAGACTGGAGGATCCGGGTTCTCAGCCAGCCTTAGCTACTTAGTGAGGCCCTCTGAAACTTAGTGAGACCCTGTTTCAAAATAAAGAATAAAAAAAATAGGGAGTGTAGTCGGAGGTAGAATGCCCTGGGTTCAACCCCTAGTACTGCAAAAAAAAAAAAAAAAAAAAAAAAAAATATATATATATATATATATATATATACAAAAACACTACCTGCTACTAGCTTGTGATTCGACTGGAAAAATGTATTATTTTGAAGAAATTTAAGTAGTGTGACAATTAAGTGACACAGAACATTGGAATATTTTTGATCCTTCTTGGTGACTGACACAATCAGACCCTTGAAAGGAATCCATTAACTGGCATATAGTTTCGGAGAAAACTCGACATAGGAAAGTCATTTTAATGATCAAAAAGTATATATAGAAGCCGGACGTGGTGGCGCACGCTTGTAGTCCCAGCATTCGGGAGGCTGAGACCAGAGGATCCGGGTTCGCGGACAGCCTCAGCTGCTTAGTGAGGCACTCCACAACTTAGTGAGACTCGGATTCAAAATAAAGAATAAAAAATAGGGCTGGGGATATAGCTCGGAGGTAGACTGCCCCTGGGTTCCATCCCCAGTACCGAAAAAAAAAAAAAAAAAAAAAAAAGTATATATAGAGAAACTTCTTTAACTTGTAAGTTTAGCATATAAAATACTTTATATCATGTTCATCATTGTCTGAGGTGCTTAGCAATAGTGCCTGGCACATAGATACCATAGATATTAATACTTGTATAATGAGTGAATATAAATGTACAAGTGAATGAATAGTAAAACCCAACTTGACTTTGCTTAGTTGTTGGCAACCATCTCGACATGGTGAAGAATATAGTAAAGAACACATTATGAGTTATGCTAAATTACTGACTCGTTTTAGTGCTTGGAAAGAGTAGGAGTTGGGTGAGGTTTCATATAGTATTTACATGAATGGAAACAATTTAGAGCATGAGTAGGAGACCACTCTCATTTGTCCTTATTTAGTATTCTCTATCAACTTGGTGGAGTTCTTTTAGCAGTAACTATGAGGAATAAAGGATAATCAAATGACCGATGAACCTAACTTCCTGTGCCTGTATTTACTTTTTATTTATAAAAGGCCTGAAGATAATTACTACTTCCCAGATTTGCATCACATGAAGTATGAGATTGAAGATGGCACTGTACCTAGTGGAAAAGACCTGCGTTTTGGATTTGATCCCCTGGAATTCCCTGGGTTCAGCTGGAGAGGATATGCCCAGATGACTCCTGTACAGGTACTCAGCCCTTTGGCCATAGCTCACGGCAGGGGAGCCCATGTACACACCAGCGATGCTCTCAGGGGTCCCCAAAGGTGAACTGTCCCCGAAACTGGTTCCAGGGTCTTTTCCTCCAGAGTCTGGTTAGAGTTGCAGTTGGGGTTATATTTGGGGTTGGGACTAGATTAGGATTTTAATTGGTTAGCATACATGTGAATTTCACAATTAATTTCTGGTTTAATTCAAGTCACCAAATCAGAAAATGAAGAAATTAAAGAAAAAGGTATTTATCTCTGGAGACTTTTTACAAGAGGAAGGAATTTTCCTAAGTTACGTTAGGCTATATATAACACAAAGGACACTTTATTTTATTTTATTTTTTTGATACTGAGGATTGAACCCAGGAGCATTCTACCTCTGAGCTATACCCGCAGCCCCACTTTTAGTTCTTTATTTTGAAACAGGGTTTCACTAAGTTGAAGAGGGACTCACCAAGTAGCTGAGGTTGGTCACAAACCTGTGATCCTCCTGTCTCAGCCTCTCAAGTACTGGGATTACAAGCGTGCGCCACCATGCCTGGCCTGACACTTTTCTTTAAAGCCATTTGTGGAAAATAAAAATAAGTTGGCTAAGCCAGGCGTGGTGGCGCACACTTGTAATCCCAGCATTCGGGAGGCTGAGACCGGAGGATCCGGGTTCGAGGTCAGCCTCAGATACCTAGTGAGGCACTCCGCAACTTAGTGAGACTCGGTTTCAAAATAAAGAATAAAAAAAATAGGGCTGGGGGTGTAGCTCGGAGGTAGAATGCCCCTGAGTTCAATCCCGACTACCGAAAAAAAAAAAAAATAAGTTGGCTTAAATAATTACAATAAAACTAGTGTTGGTAGTTATTTATTTTGATTTTTTTAAACTCCAAATTACTATGTGAATAGAAACTAAGATAAATGATGAGTTGTTAGAGCTATTTGATTTTTCTATCCCTTACTTTCCCTTTCCTTCATTGTTTTCTATCATGGCTCTGCAGGTGTAAACTCCCAACGTGGGCAATACTGCCTCCAGGAGGGCAGTAGTTGCCTCTGGCGCAACTCGGGGGCATTGAATAAAAGTAAGGGGGTAGTGAAGTGCCCAGGGGGCACTTGAATAACTTTTTTTCTGGAAAGGGAGCAGTAAGCCAATAGGTTTGGGAATCTATTCTTTGAGTAAGGAAATTTATGGCATTTGTTTTTGAACTTCTATAGTATTTATTACAAAAAATTCTGTGGAGTCATTGAGAAGTTTTGACCTCAGAATTTCTTTTTGAGATTGGTCTCTTCAAGTTGTTTCTAAGTAGAGAAATTCGTAAGAGAGAGAAACTGGTGACCATGGTAACCTAATACTTGTGTTCAGCAGACCCAGGATTAGTATAGTCCACAGAGAAACTGGGACAGGTTCATAGTTCTCCTGGAGCCCCCACTGCTTCTGTTTTTGGTTTTGCTTTTTGTTTTTTGCCTGTCCAAATTCCCCTAACCAGTCTGCCTTTCTCAAATAGGATGTATAGCCTTAGGACACCTCACTTAGGACACCTCTCCACTTTTGCTAAAATATAGCAGTCCAGTTGCTTCAGTACCCTGATCTTACTTCATTGTTCAGAAAAGTTCAGAAAAAAAGGTGGATTCTATTAAGTCATAATTGCACACGACTGACACAGATGTTTAAAGTTTGAAAGAATAGCTAGTCCACAGGAATGAAAATCATCCTTAGAAAAGGATGGATTTTCCAAGTCTTCTTGCTCAGAGAACCTTGGTGGTGTTCCTCGAATGGCCATTGGCTTCACTCTATTTTTAATACATTTCTTTGCATATTTCATTTCCCAACTTGACACTAACACTGAAAGATGAATTGAGTCCAATGCTGAGGGCCAGCAGGAGTTCCTCACCTTAGGTCAGCCGGAAGTCCACAGCTCCTGCTTGCAGCCAGTGAGCCAACCCAAAGTTAGACTTTGTTACCAACAATGTCTCAATATGTCCCTTTCATTGGAGCCAAAGGAGCTGTGGGAGAGACCAAAAGAACCACTGATTTGGGAATTTCCACAGTTCATAACTTCCTTGGGCCACAGTGGATCTGCGTATGTTGTCTATGGTTCCAAGTTAAGACAGTCTACTCTTTTCATCAAGATCATGGGCTCTGTGATGCTTGCAGAGTATTATGTGAGCCCTAGAGCTTAGAGATCCGCAGTACTCCTCTTCTAGCTCAAAAAGCCAATGTTCTCCTTACATAAGAGCTGCAGATAAAACTTCATAAGAATAGAAATACTGTAGTTACATCCAGATTTTATCAGTGTTATGTTTGGGGTCTTTAGCCTTCCCTCAGCTGCCAGTATTGCCTATAACCATTTAGATTGACGTATGTGAAGTGGATCCTGGAGTGGTCTCTACGTGAGTGATGGTATGAAGTAACACACTTTCCTTTCCTTCTCTTCTGCCTTTTGATTTTTCCCAGCCAGTGGTGGTGGTCCCTGTCACCGTGGCTTTCTTAAACTAGTCCATCTAATTCTTTGCTCTGTCTGGCTGATTACAAAATGTCAAAGGAGGATCCCAGTGGTGGAGGGAGTGCATTTTCATTGTCACTTTCATCGTAAGTGACTTTAATCCATTGTTAGGTTTGACTGTTTCCACATAGTTACTTGGTGCTCATTGAGTGGAGGTGAATGAGTGTGTGTGTGTGTGTGTGTGTGTGTGTGTGTGTGTACACTACAAGTGCGATCATGAAACTTACAGAATATAATTATTGGTTGGCTAGCATTTCTTTCAACCGTTCTTCTATACTTCATGGCTTTCTGGTATTTTCAGAATGAAGTCAGGATGATGTTGGATGTGGGGAAGTCACATCTCTCCTTGTTTCACATAATTCTGAGATATGTGAACCCTGGAACTGAAGCAGTGTCTGGCCGTATTACTGTTTTTCCATCCTGGATGAAGACTGGTGGGTCAAATTTAAAGCTTTTTTTCAATTGAAAAATGATCAAGAAATGGTTTCTCCAATTTTCACAAAGTCTATCATCCTTAGAAAATGTTCAGCCTGACACATGGTCTGATTGACAGTTCTCCGGGTACCTTTTGTTATCTTTTCACTCTCTAAACTTTCTGCTTATTTAAGTGTTGCTATTCAATTATTATTAACTGCCATTAAAAATGATATAGGTACTTTTGTACCTTGGCTGAACTGCGTGGATCATGGTGTTTTCATTGAGCTAAGTGGATTTATAGTTTATTTATGGAAAAGAGCGTACCACTTTTTTGGTGTTATATGGGAGACCTTGGCCAAATGCCCTTAATTCTCTTATTTCAACCAAGCCAAGTAGTTCAAGGAGAAATGGGTGAGGATAGGAATTTTAAGATGAAGCCTATAGAGCACAAAGCCCAACAGAGGGATGTGCGAATCTCCTTCTGAGGTGAGTGTGAGTATGAAGAGAGAGAGCTTCATCACAGTCAGAGAGGCGGCCTGGGAGTCTGTCCTATAAGGAATCACGGCTTCTGTCAGTCTCAGGAACAGATTCCAAGAAGCATTTAAAGTCCCCTAAGGATGCAAAGTGTCTCCCATAGGGATCTTATTTAGGATCAAAATGTAAACATCTTTGTTTAGCATCCACAGCAGGGTTGGAACTGGGGAAGAAATGACATCATACCCAAGTCATATTAGCTGTGCTTGCCTGGCTGGAGGTTGATTAAGTAATACCCAGTAGGAAGAACTGGCAGGCTGACTTTATCAATACAGCATAGTTCGGCATCCATTCCTTCATGTCATAAGCACTTCATGGACTGAAGAAGGTTGAAGAGGACACAGAACCTATAGGTCTGGTAAATTGCCTGAGCGGGCAGCTGGTCTTTGTAAGACAAAGTCTTCAGACTCTGAGTTCTTTCTAATAGAACTCTCTGCCTCCTGGCTGACAGTACCATCAGCAGTCTGCCCTCTGTTAACTCACACAGTTGGAATACATTTTGGTTTGTTTCCTCATCCTCTGGGACAGTCCTTCCCAAGTCTGGGTCAGGAGCCCAGTTACATATTCCCAAGGTAACGTATATCTCCCCCCAAACACCACTATCCACATTGTACCATAGTCTCCATCTTTCCAGTCTGTTTCCCTCACATTCCCTGTCCCCACTATCAGTGAGCTAAGGCCATGCTGACTGGGTTCACAGCGTTGTCCCAGAACTCTGTTCTAGGCCTGGCACATAGATATCTATAGAACAGGAATGAATGCACGGCTTTGGGGCAAACATTGATTTTCAAGAAAAAGTCTCAATTGGACTCAGATGCTACAATTTTATTTGTTTCTGAACTATCTCCAGAAGGTCCTTTGTTTAATGTAGAAGAGAACATATTGCATCCTGAAAACAACAGAACACCATGTTTTGTTTGGGTTTTTGTACACTAGGGATTAAACTACTGAGCTACACCCCCAGATCTTTTAGTCTTTTATTTTGAGGCAGAGTCTCCCTAAATGCCTGGGCTGTCCTCAAACTTATGATTCTCCTGCCTTTTCTTCCTGAGTAGTAATTTTTCTCAACAACAAAATGAATGTATATTCATTAATAAAAATAATATTTAAGAATCTCATATAAGTAAAGAAAATTAGTGGTCAATGTAATATATTGAACACATATATACAAGATATTCCTAACCAGCTTACAGATGTTGATACACGTATTTCATACATTTAAAAATTACTTACATTTCCAGACTAGGTAGCTGGTGCTAGTATCTTTCTGGTCTATTTTGTAAGTATGTATATGCTTTTTAAAGATCAGCAAATCTGAATAGTAAACCACCTTCAACTTTTTCAGATATAAGCTGGGTGTTCAAAACTGAATTATCTTTCACTGACTGCTAGAAAGATGTCATAAACAGTTCTTTGTATTTCTGATAGGTGCTGCTCAAAGCAAAGAGATCACCTTCTTGCCAAGTAAGGAGCCAGCCTTTGTTACTGTCCCTGGAAATGGCTTTGCAGACCCGTTCTCCATCACACCGGGGCCATGGATTGCTTGTATCAAAGCAGATGGAGTTCTCCTGGTAAGGCATAGTTCTAAATGGTGAACTCTGAGGGATGCTTCCTCCTTAGAGATGGCCTCCTCCAATCCTATGACTCACAGTAGTGATAAGACATCAAAATCAAAGGTGGGTCCCTTTCACCACACAGAAACCTAAGGTAACCTTTGCCCTCAAATGACTTAGGAACCAGCTTAAAGCTGTCTTTTATATACTTTCATCTAACTTCTCTAGGACAAAACAACACCAAAAAGTAAAAAAATCCCAGCAAAATAACAAACATAACTCACAGTGATTCAGAGTAATCAGATCAAATGCGAAGTCTCCATAAGCAGATGCCCCTGCCTCTCTAAAGCTTATTTGAGGTATTTCCCATCACAAATCAGAAAGAGATTTCTGGGGATCATGCAGAATGAAGTCAGAAGAACCTAGAGGACAGAAGCCCCTAATGGAAAGAGAAGGAAGAGGCCACAGGAGCCAGGGCTTCCCGCCACTCTCCTCCTGCTCTCGCCTACTTTTAGTGTGGACACGCATCTCACAAAAGGCTTGCCTTTGACAAAGCACTGCTCATCAAAGGCAAGGCTGTGTCTGCCACCGCTAATAGAGTGGCCGGGGAAGCCACGGGGAGCTGGAGGGGTGAAACCTGCTCTGTGAGACAGCCTGCTTTGATGGGTGCTTTGAGGTCTGCTTCAGCTTACAGAAAGGTCTTTCAAAACAAAGACCTTGGCAAAAACTTGATTTTGTGCTCTTTGAGTGGAAAACATAAAGCTTTTCCTTCTGGCACAGCCTCATTGATTGACAACATTGGCAAATCTTAGGCAGATCCCATAACCCCAAACCTGCCTCACCTACTTCTTCTAAAAAGTAGAGACAAAACTTACACTTTCCAACTCTAGAATTGTACAAAGATCACATGGAGATTTATGGTGTCCGTTCAGTCCTTATTTTTCTTGCACCTTCTTGACAGAAAACTTTGCTGATTTAAAAAAGTTTTAAGAGTGCTTCACAGTGTTAGAAATGAGGAAGAGAGCTGGGCGGGGTGGCTCCCACCTGTAATCCTAGTACTTGGGAGGCTGAGACAGGAGGATCATAGGTTCAAGGACAGCCTCAGCAAGTAGTGAAACTCATCAACCTAGTGAGACCCTGTTTCAAAATAAAAATAAAATAGGGCTGAGGGTAAAGCTTGGAGGTAGAATGCCTCTGGGTTCAATCCCTAGCAATAATAATAATAATAATAATAATAATAATAATAAGTAAGAGAAAAATTCCACTGATGCCAATAGTGGGTACAAAGTTGGACTAATAGAAAGAAGAGGTTCATTATAAGTTACTATCATTAAACCTGGAAGATGCTTAATGACATTTCGTACTTGCAATACTGTAGTAGTATACATGTAGACTTCCCTATCATAATCCCATTTTTCCTGAAACTCTTTTATTGAGTACCTATTATTAGCCTTTACTGTTCTAGGATCTTTGGGACCACAGAGCAATGAGGAAATACAGTCACCACCTCAGGAAAGTCATGACTAGACCAATAACCATTTTTATACTTTCGTTTAATTGGGTACTGGAATTGAACCCAGAGGCATTCTACCTCTGAGCTATACTCCCAGCCCTGTTTTTTAATTTTATTTTAAAACAGAGTCTAAGATGCAGAGTGCCTCATGAGGTTGCTGAGGCTGGCCTCGAACCTATGAACCTCCTGTCCCAGCTTCCCAAATACTGGGATTACCGGTGTGCACCACCACGCCTGGCTCATTTTTATACTTTTATTGGTACACTGTAATTACACATCATAATGAAACATAGAGTGATAGGAATATGCAGGCACACAGCACTTGGTGGGCTTCCCTCCGGGTTCCACCCGCGCCCTGCTCTTCCCTGTATATGTCACTGAGATTGGCATTGGTAATTCCCTACGTGTACAGAGCATTATTTGAACTGTGACCTTCATTACGTCTATCCTCCTCCCCACACACCTCCATCACTCCATTGGCATTTCCACTCCTTTATCTAAGGTCTCTTGCCCTCCACTAAGTCCCCGGATCCACCAATCTCCTATCTTCCTCCTCCTAGACATTTATCCCTGAGGAGAGAAAGTGCCTGGTGGACCTTGCACGAGTCTCTTGGCATTTGAGGCAAACATCCCTTCCTCCTTCCCTCTGCAGATGTGTGGTGAGGCCACATATGTGGGATTGCTAGAAAGCTGCCAAATTATCCAGGTCTCAAAGCCCGGAGCTCTTTCCTGAAGAGCTGGTTAGCTGAACATGTGCTGTGGGCTTCATTTGGCACACTCAGGAGAACATGTTCTTCCTCTTGTTTGGTAGGACAGGCAGGAAGCCAATTCCATTCAATGAGTCACCAGGACTACAAAGCCTCCCTTTTTATACCATGCCAGGTGAGCATTGCTCCAGCAGAAAGCCATCAGACACCATCTGCATTCAGTGTTCTGCAGAGGAAGGCCGCCAGCAGCTTACAAGAACAGCTCAGCAGTCAACAGCTAGTATCTTTGTTAATTTTTGAATTTATAAGCAACACAGAAGAGATAGTAAAATTTCTCCTGAGATTTGAAGGATACAGATCTTCCCACTGAGGGGCCTATCTCCAGTGTGTAAAGAACTGCAAGGAGTTGCTTTGTGGTTCTGCTGAGTTGGGGTTAGAAACAAGCACTTGATCTAGAGAATTTAGCCAGAGATCTTCACCTGGTTATTATTATTATTTACTCAGGATTGAACCCAGGGACATTCTACCTCTGAGCTACCTCTCCAGCACCTTTTGTTTTTTATTTTGAAACAGAGTCTCACTAGGTTGCTGAGGATCTTGCTAAATTGGAAGCGGGTCTCAAACTCATGGTCCTCCCATCTCAGCCTCATAAGTTGGGATTACAGGCATGTGCCACCATGCCTAGCTCAACTGTTTATTCTTAATTTAGCTGGTATTATGGTTTGGATATAGAATGTCCCCTGGAAAGCTCATGTATTGGCCATGCAAAAATGTTCAGAGATGAACTAATTGAATCGGGGCTCTAATCTCACCCGTGGCTCTTGTCAATGGATACAGCCCCTGAAGGAATAGTGATCTGAATGAATTTCTTACGTGGTCACTTGGGCAGGTGGGGTGGCTAACGGAGGCAGGTCACTGGGGGTGACTTTGGGGACTGTATTTGTCCTGGTAGCTTTCAACTCTAGTCTCTGCTTCTGGCCACTATTGAGTTGAGTTCAGGCTTCCCCTGCCACACGGTGCCACCATGGTGTCTGCCGTGGGGTTGGCCCACTATAGGCTGAACCTGTGAAACCGTGAGCCCCAAATAAACCTTTCCTCCTCTGTGCTGTTCATGTCAGATGTTTTGGTCACAGCGAAAGGAAAGTAGCCTGAAACAGCAAGTGTCTTTGGTTATTTTGCTGCCAGTAATTGTCTTTTTCGGTCTTTGCTAGGATTACCTGGTGCTGCTCCCCAGGGACTACTCTGAAGCATCCGCGCTCCAGCTGCCTGTCACAGAACCGTGTGCTCCTGCAGGATCTCCCCAGGAGAAGTTAGTATGGGGCAGAAGGTGCAGCCACGACATCACTGGGTCTTCTCAATTAGGAGCCTTTAATGTGAGGGTTCGTGTTCGGCCTGAAGGGCACACTGCAGCAAGATGCTCTGGAGAATTATTTAATTGTGATTTTTCTTCTTGGTTTTACTTATGTTCTTAAAGTAAAAACTGCAGTGCATTTTACACACCCTGCAGCTGCTTGATGAGTGGCCACCACTCCTTAGCATGTGGTAATGTCACTGCAGGCCCAAGTACTAACCTCAAGTTCATGCATTCAGTGAGGGGAAGAGCTGAAAATAGAATCCAGGTTTGTGGACTTTTGTTTCCTCCTTTCCTGATGCAGATGAGAATTTACTGCTTGACTCCGGTAGTAGACACTTAGTAAGAGTTAGTTAAAGGAGTGATGCAGGAGGGAGTAAGGTGAATGACTAAGAGTTCTGGGGATGCACTTTGATATCATGTTCTCGCTTGTAACTGTTGTCTTCTGTTCTGGTTGAAGTTGCTTGCTTTACCAGCATTTGCCTGTGACCAGATTCCCCTGCACACTGGCTTGTGAGGCCAAGAACTTCCTGCATGGTGGGGAGCCGAGACCCTTGGCAGTGAGGCAGCCCACCCCAGGACACCCGGTCATGGTGGACCTCAGCGGGGCAGAGGTGGGGACAGCCTATTATTTACTGTCGAAGCTAATACTACCTCCATGTCTGTGTCTGTGGAAAATGTTTGACCACAGTCACTTCTCAAATTCTAGGGAACCTGGAAGAATTTCTCAGAGGTGTTAATGAGCATTTGCCGAGTTCTCTGATGTAGGCTGGGGCTGGATGATACTCCACACTGAGCCACATTAAAGTGGCTCTTTGAGCACTTTCCAGCCATGGCAGGGGATGTGGACAACCATGGAACCCTTTCCTTTTGGTTCCCAAAACCTATAAGGGGGCATCAAGCTCTACTTGACTAAGGGCAAGAGCTCTCTTCAAAGGATCTTTTAGATTGAGTTGAGACTCAATCTAAAAGGACTCCAGATACTTCATGGCTTACCCTAAAAGAACACAACACTCACTGTCCAACCCTGCAGGCTAAGCAGTTTGTAACAGCTGAATTCCTGGAGCTCAGAATCTGGAACTGTTATGCCCAAGGCAGCTGCATCATGGCTCAAGGACGAGTTCCTACAGGTTTTGGCATAGCCTTTCTTGCAGGGGTTCTGTGAGCCTCATAACCAAATGTAAGACTATACTGACTTAAGATGTGAGTCAACAACAGAAAGAACACACAACGCTTCCTCCTCTCTATTCTAACTTTTTATTTCCTATAACATTCTGTTTTGTGCCATTGAAGAAAATGCTCATTTGGGGAATTAAATGTGGGCAATGAAAATATCTGTGGCCTTAATTCTCCCTGAACATTTAGATGTGTGACTTTTTATAAAGTCTGATTCTAACCTTTTGAAGGTAGTAGCTAAAGGTATTTAAGTATATTTCTTAAACACAGTCTTCAGCTGGGTGTGGTGGTACATGCCTATAATCCTGGTACTTGCGAGGCTGAGATAGGAAGACCACAGGTTTGAGATCAGCCTCAGCAATTAAGTGAGACCCCAGCAACTTGGTGAGATCTTGTATCAAAATAAAAAGGTCTGAGGGTGTAGCTCAGTGGTAGACTGCCCCTGGGGTCAATCCCTCGTACCACTGCCCCACCAAATGCATGCTTCACTTCATTTTATTAGAATTTTTATTTTACAAAATAATATATGATTGTTGTATCCAGTAAAGAAACATAAAGAAATATAAATGATCTTTCCTATACTCCGTTTTAAAATCAAATTTACTGCATCCTTCCCTATCTACACTGTGTGTATACACACATATATAGGTATCAATTGACACATGCATGGATATATTAAAATGCATGAACACAAATACACAGATATAAGTGAGAATGTATGTATTTGTGTACATGTTCCCCAGATAACAGGGAGCTGAGAAGGTCCAGCTTCCAGAAAGGGCTGCTACAGTCTCATCAAGAGGATTCCTCACAGCCGGACGTGGTGACACACGCTTGTAATCCCAGCATTTGGGAGGCTGAGACTGGAGGATCTGGGTTCATGGCCAGCCTCAACTACCTAGTGAGGCACTCCGCAACTTAATGAGACCCTGTTTCAAAAAATAAAGAATAAAAAATAAAATAGGGCTGGGGTATAGCTTGCAAAAAAAAATAAAATAAAATAAAATAAAAGAGGATTCCTCACTTCTGATTTAGCCCAGAGCCACAGCACAAAGCTAGTCAGCAGCTACTTGTGGTTAATGCATGAAACGAAGTCCTGGGCTGTCTAGTTTTATTGAAAAGTGCTTTTTACTGTTTTATCTGAATGTCTACAGATCTGTGCTAGTCAATATAATACCCTTTGCTCAGTGTGACTGTATAAACTTCAAATAATTAAACTTATATATAATGAAGCTTGTTCCTCAGTTGCACCAGCCACATTCTTAAATTCTTAATAATGCTCAATAGTATGTCTGGTGGCCTGCCTATTCGTGCAGATCCTAGAATATTTCCATGTTTGCACAAAGTTCTGTGGATAGTGCTGTTACAGATTACTGTGCTGAGACTCGTAGATTTATGAAGTTAGAAGAGGTCTTGAAAACGACCTGATATCTCATCCTGTCAAAGAACGACCTGATTTCCCATCCTATCTTTGTATATTGTCCTTCTTAGAGTCATTTACCCTCTCTGTATGAAATAAATGAATTTCATGTTTAGACTTGAGCCCCATCTCCAAATATATGTTACTACGTATATGCAAATATTCCAAAATCTGTAACTCTCCTGGTCTCAGGCATTTCAGTAATGTGATACTCAACCTGTGTCTTGGAAAGAACTCTGCTGCAGCTCCCCCTTGGCCCCCCCTCCTCTGCTCTTGCCCACTGCCTCTCCCAGTCTGTTTCTCCCATGAATAGCCTTATTCCAGAAGAGTGTGTATCCTGATCATCTTCGCCCCACCTCTGCTGCATGCACGCGTGCACACATGTGTACGCACGCCATTTGAATCTTACAGTAACATCTCATTTATCTTAAGATAGAGACAAAAGTTTTAGCACATCTTATAAGGCTGCCCTTCCTTCCTCCCAGTTGTACATGCCACCTCATGCTCTCTGCCCCTTGGCCACCTGGTCTACCTGCATGTCTCTTGGACTTGCATTTCATGAGCCCTATAGCATTCTATGCTTCAGGGGACCTCCCACTGCAGGCTGCTCCCTCCGCTGGAATCCTTCTTCCTCCCCTTGCAGTCTGGTTGTCGGCTGTTTGTTCTCCACACTCAGCTAAGTTGTTGCTTTCGGGGAATCTTTCCCCTCCCTCCCATCTCCCGACTGGCTCAGGCCCTGTCTTACGCGTTTCCATAGCACCTCTTGAGAGCATTTATCACAGGTGTAATTTTACATTGTAACTGTCTAGCTACCTAATTATTGTCTTAACATCTGTCTGAGGGCAGAGACCATGTCTGTCTGGTTTCCCACGGTGTGCCCATCATCTGTCTGGAGAACAGGTCTACAGTAGGTGTTCAATAATCCTTGTTGACCAAATCATTTGAATTCCCATCTTGATATCAGAGACATTAGTGTCCCTCTTAGCTCTGCCTAAGCAACAGATTTGATAACCCTACCCTCCATGTCTTTATCCCAAGACCCTGATAACTAGGAGAGGGCAGTTCTGTGTCAAAAAAACAGCTTGACCCTGGCTCCATTCAAATTTCCCCTTTTAGAGATAAATAACTGATAACAACAGGAAACAAAGTTTTTGTCATTTTCATATCTCTTATCTGAGTTCCTCATAACTCACTTTTGCCATCAAATGTATTTTAAACTCTTCCAACAAGTCTTCCAAAAATCAGTCCACAGGACTTCAAGTGGGAAGTGGATTAGGAACTTGCTAGAGTCCTGTGACAGCCAATAATAACCTCTGAGAAAACCTGAGAAGCCATTGACCCATTCGTGTTTTGTGGTGGGGTGAAGACAGGAGGGCTTTCATTTGGAGAGGCCCAGCGGGGAGAGCTGGTAATCACCTCTCCTCATGGATCAGTAGCCATGCCATATTTCACTCTGTAACAGTCAAAAGTATTATGGGTAATCCACATTTTTTTTCCCCTGAGGGAAGTCTCTCTGTTATTTAAGTGGTAGAAAAATCACTGTGGAAAATAGCAGTTATGTGGTTTAGAGCTGTTCAGAAGGAACAGTAAATGTGGATTTCCTGGAGGCAAGGAGAAGGAGACCATTTTAATTAAGTGTGGTAAAGCTCGACTGAGCCTGAGCTCATGGGCTAAGGGCAGTTATACTGCTAAGGAATGTAATGCTAATATTGGCTCAGGAATTAAATATGAGCACATCTTAACCCAGTAATTCTACTTCTAGGAGTGTTATACAAATACCAGCATAAGTATATATGCATATGAGATATAACATTACATGTCATAGGGAAAATTAGAGATAACCTGAGTGTCTACCAATAGGGGATTAGTTAAATAATTTCATATTCATATCATGGTGTGGTAGGCAGCCATTAGAAAAGTGAAATATATATATATATATATGTACTAGTAAAGACACATGAAATATGGTTGAGTGAAAAGAACATTGTTTTTTGACATGTCAAAAAACAATAATCACAATTATAATCATTGATGTTTGTTTATGTAGTGCTTACCACATGACACATTGTTCTAAGAATTCTCTGCATGTATTCATTCATTTAATCCTTATAACCATCTTAAGAGATGAATACTGTTGTTAACCTCATTTTACATAGGAGGATACTGAGATATACAGATATTAAGTAATAAACCCTGGATTATGCTGAAGACAGTGGGATTCCAGGCCTCACGCTCCTAACCAATAGGTGAAATCAGGAGGGGCACTTTTTCTGCAAAGGGCTAGATAATAAATATTTTCAGCTTTGCAGGCCATCTGGTCTCTGTTATTACAGTCCAAAAGCATCCCCGATTGCCTACTGTGATCATGGTTTTTCTTAAAAACAAAAACCAAAATGTGTGTGTGTGTGTGTGTGTGTGTGTGTGTGTGTGTGTGTGTACATGCACACATAGAAGATGGTTTAAAAGAGTAAGAACCAAGTTATTGATAACCATTATCCCAGGAGTGGGACATATGTGTCACTTTTACATTATTTTTATTCAGATCATTTGAAATTTCTTTTAAAAATAACAGTTAAGTGCCTCAGGGCACATTTCCATTCCTCTTATCCTTTGCTGAGAAGTCCTTTTTTACTTTACATTTAGCAGTCCCCTTTACCATAAGAAACAAGTAGCTAAAACACTTCTGGGGGGAAAGAGTAGATATCTCTATAAGTAGAATTGCCAGACATTGAAAACAAAAGTACATGATGCCCATTTATTTATTTATTTATTTATTTATTTATTTATTTATTTATTGTGGTACTGGGGATTGAACTCAGGGGCATTCTACCTCTGAGCTACAACCCCCAGCCCTATTTTTTATTCTTTATTTTGAAACAGAGTCTCACTAACTTGCAGAGTGCCTTACTAGGTAGGTGAGGCTGGCCGCAAACCCGGATCCTCCTGTCTCAGCCTCCCGAATGCTGGGATTACAAGCATGTACCATCACGCCTGGCTCCATGATGCCCTTTTAAAATGGAAATTCATGTGAACAACAAATAGTAATTCATTGCTTATCTGGATTTCAGTTGTTCATTTCATTCTTTATCTGGAGCATCACGCATTCTTCCCCACATCCATCCCTATAGAATCACATTATTTACTATGTTAATATATAAAAATGCTTCCAGGGTGTCCTCTGCTGTCACCATCCTGTGTGTTTCCTCTCTGGATGATGGTGTGTCTTCTCAGCCTCTCCAGCAGGTGGAACTGCATCTGCGGCTGCGCGTCCCACAGGTCGGCCACTACGTGGTCATGGTCGAGTATGCCACGGAAGCAGACCAGCTGTTTGTGGCTGACGTGGATGTGAAGAGCCCCGGGTCTGTTGTGGCAGGCCAGGTGAACATCTACAGCTGCGAGTACAGGTAATCAGTCCCACCCCGGGAACATGGAGAAAGTCCAGCTGAGGAGCTCTGGTTTTTATTTGCATTGCAGTCTATTTCCTCTTTGAAGCAGATCTTGAAAGCAAGCAGGGGACGATTATATGATCCAGCATCATCCCCAGCACAGGTATTGAGAGTCCTCTTTGTGGGCAGCGGCTGGAAAATCTTGCATTTTCCCGAAAAGCTCCATGCTCTCCCTAGGAATTTAGTTTATATTACATGAAACTGCACAGCCTCAGATTTTTCTGTCACTCCAGTGTGGTATAGCAAACTCTGTTCCCACCTCAAAGGCTGTGCCAAGTATATGGATGTATGCATAAAGAAAAAGACTCGTTTTCAGTGCTGTTAGGAGATGCACACCTGTCTTCAAAACACACCTTCAGAACCAGAGATAATTAATGTTCCATCATCACAATGTGAGAAAAAATTGACAAGGACTTTAAAAATTTTCCTTGATGAAGTTCTTCTTGTCCAAGAGCACTAATTGATGAGGGTTTATTAAAAGTTGTTTTCTTTGTATGCTATTTTAAGAACATGCTTTGATGAAAGAATCAGCACAAGGGTGTTTCCACATGAGATTAATTGTATAATAAATGGCACTGGAGCTGGTTGTGGTGGCACATGCCTATAATCCTGGTACTTGGGAGGCTGAGACAGGAGGATCACAGGTTTGATGACAGCCTCAGCAATGCAGTGAGACACTCAGCAATCTAGTCAGACTCTCAGCAGCCTATCAAGACCCTGTTTGAAAACAAAGACATCAAAAAAGGACTGAAAGTATAGCTCAAAGGTTAAATGAATGCTCCTGGGCTCAATCCCCAGTACAATAAATAAGTAAATTAATTAATTAGTTAATTAATTAATTAAAAGATACTGGAAGTCAGAGCCCACTGAAACAGCAGGTGGAGGACTGCTGTAAACCCACCAGTTCTTCACCACTTGAACATTTTATCACCTCTACTTTCATTTTACTTTTGTCAAACTCAAGATGCCCTGAAGTAGTTGAACATCTTCCCTGTTGTGAAGATAGAACTTATGCCAAGAGTGACTTTCAATCTCTTAGAAGAAAACTTTTACAAGACTTGATGAAATGGCTATTGAATTGTGCTGTTCCCTTACCCACCCTAAAACTACAGCTATGAAGGATTTGTCTTTGATTAGAATATTTTTTTTTTCAGTATTGGGGATTGAACCCAGGGCCCCGCACGTGCTGGGCAGGCACTGTACCACGGATATGTGCCCTTAGCTCTGGGTTTGGATTTTTAGCAGGAGCATGAGGTGGGTCTTAAAGAGTTCCCCAGAATTTTCTGCCATTATCTCAAAATACGAGTTGCATCTAGAGGTGACATCAGCACCACTAGACTGTGCATTCCCGCGTGGGTGGGTCACCATTCTCCTGAGACCTGGGGACCGTTGACCACAGGCCTGGGCGGGGCTGCTTCACGCCTGGCCCATCCCAGCCCACCCTCCAGTCCGGCTCTGAGCTTCCGCCTTCCGTGTCGCATGGCTTCTCCGTGTCTCAGGATCTGAAGTGCAGGTGGTTAAGGGGACAGGAGGAAATATTCACAGTGACTCTGATGGCTCTCTGAATCATATCAGAAGAACTCTGAGAGCTGGGTGTGGTGGTGCACGCTTGTAATCCCAGCATTCGGGAGGCTGAGACCTGAGGATCCGGGTTCGTGGCCAGCCTCAGCTATCTAGTGAGGCACTCCACAACTTAGTGAGACTTGGTTTCAAAATAAAGAATAAAAAAATAGGGCTGGGGGTATAGCTCAGAGGTAGAATGCCCCTGAGTTCAATCCCCAGTACCACAAAAAAAAAAAAAAAAAAAAAAAAAAAAAACTCTGAGAATATCTAAGCCAAACGTAGGAGGGATTCACAACCAAAGAAAGAGAAGGCATCCTTCCAGGATTCCACAGCGTTGTCTGAGTGGGGCTGTTGAGGAAGAGCTGCACGGCGTCCGCAGATGGGTCTGGCTCTGGCCACCATGACGCTTACAAGGCTCTGTCATTGGAATTCCAGGACAAGGACAGCAGTACTTAAATTGGGAATCACTTGCTTTGTATTTATCACTCCTAGGACAGTCCCAGGTTTTTTTTTTTTTTTAATGTGGTACTGGAGATTTAACCCAGGGGCATTCTACCTGTGAGTTACACCTCTAGACCTATTTTATTTTGAAACAGGGTCTCACTGAGTTGCAGGGGGCCTCTCTAAGTTGCTGAGGCTGGTCTCGAACCTGGGATCCTCCTGTCTCAGCCTCCCAAATACTGAGATTATAAGCATGTGCCACCACTTCCAGTTTCCCAGAGTATTTTTTCACTTAGCTAAAATATTTCCTTTTTTTTCCACCTTGCCTGTTCTATAGCCAAGTGAAAATGAACAGCTACAAGTATGGGAATCCAAAAATATGATGCTATTAGAAATATTTGATCCATAAAAATCCATTTCAAGTGATAGGGCCCTTCTCTATTGCAACATCTCCTGCAGAGGCTTGAACTTTTCCCAGCATTTCTCAAGTGAGTTCTTTGTTTGTTAGAAGA
>PVLC010003016.1:60696-104249 GCA_004027655.1 Graphiurus murinus
TGATGTACTTACAAGATCACATCAAAGTCAATCACTAAACTGACCAGGAGATAGGGGGAGGGTGGGTGGGAATTGGGGAAGGGTTAATGAGAAATATGTGCATGGATGTCTTTACCTGTACTAGCTTGTACCCAACAAAAATGTGTGATTAACCCTGTTGTACCCAAGAAATGTATAAAATTCCATGCTAAAAATAAAAAATTTAAAAAAAGAAAAAAAAAAAAGAAGACAATATCCCAGCAGAATAGCCGAGGTGCTAATAGGAGCACCACTTTCCAAAATAGTGGTGTGATATATCAATATCTTGATAGTGAAGTAATCATTAATGATCAGGCCAATCTTGTTATTAGCCAATTTCTTCATAAGAATTTAGTAAAGGATAATGATGACACTAAATTTAAATGAATCTCTGAATATATTTAACTCCCAGGACTTTACTTGAATCCAAAAGAAATGTGTTTTAAATCACGCACACACATGTACACATAAAGGAAGCAACTATTAATTTCCTAATATATGCACAAACTTTTGTATATATTATCTCATTTTAATCCTCACCAAAAAAGTCATTGCCTAAATTATTTCAAATATTAATCAAAGGTCACTTTGTCTTAATGGGTCACTGGTTTCATATTACAGAAAAGTAGTGACAATTTGAAATCGGAAACATTTTGTGTGTGTGTGTGTGATACTGGGGATTAGACCCGGGGACCCTCTGAGCTATACCCCAACCCTATTTTATTTTGAAACAGGGTCTCACTAAGTTGCTGAGGCTGGCTGCAAACCTAGGATCTTCCTGTCTCAGCCTCCCGACTACTTGGATTACAGTGCACTTGGTGCACTGATGAAATCAGAAACATTACTGAAAGAATACTTCTTTTATGGGCTTAACCATTTGAATTGTGTTCTTTGGTGCAAACTCAGGATCTTTCACATGTTCCCAAATTCTGTTCACCTGATGGGAGGGAGGGAAGTAACATCAATGGTAGAAATGAGGAAGAAGGAAGGAGGAAGGACAGACTGAGCTCAACGGTGAAGTCTGGCTTTTCCAATGTTGACTAAGGCCAGTCATGCTTACAGAAAGGGCGTGGGGTGGTCACCGTTGGGTAACTTTAATTGCAAATGGCCCTAAGAAGATTGAACTTCCAAGAAAGCTCTGTGTTGGAGATCTGTCATCACGGCCCTGGAGTTCTTTCTCCCAATGATTAAACTGAGTGCTAATCACGGGAGGGGACCCAGGCCAAGGGGAAGATGTGGCATGGCCCTCAGCCCTGAGAGGCACAGCAGAGGCTCCACGGGAAGGTTCTTTTTCTCATCAAGGTGGTGGACTGTGTGTTAGTCCATTTGTATTGCTAGAAAAGAGTATTGCAGACTAGGTTAGTTTATAAAGAAAAGAAGCTTATTGCTCCTCACAGTTCTGGAGGCCGGGATGCCTAAGAGCCAGTGCTGGCATCTGGTGAGAACCTTTGTGCTGTGTCACCCCATGGTGGAAGGTGGAAGGGCCAGAGCACGTGTGCACTCACATGAGAGCCCGCTTTTGTGACACAGCCACCCCAATCCACTTACTAGGGCAGCCCCAGGGTCCTAACCACCTCTTCAAGGTCACAGTGGCAGTTAAATCTCAACATGAGTTTGAAAGGGACATTCGAGCCATAGCAGGCTGGCTCCCTCTGCAACTTATCCACAAGAATAGTCACTGTTGTTCTTCTAGTTATGAACACGAACACCCTGTAGAGAGGTGCGCAGTGAGGGAGACTGCAGGGTGGGGCTGAGAAACCTGTGTTCCCCTTTGCAGCGTTCTCTGCAGGAGCATTGTGATCGACCGCAGGAGTCGCATGGCTGTGTACGAGCTGTTAGCAGATGCAGACGTTCAGCTCAAGGTGCACAGCGCCCGGTTCCTTCTGGTATGTTTCTGGCTTGCCCACTGAAATTTATTTTTTTTTTTAGTTTAGTTATTTTATTGGTTTATTATAATAAATAATGGCAGGATTCATTTTGCATATTTGTACACGCACATACGTAACTGGTGAATTGCTTTCCCCAGTACTTCTCATTTCCCTCTCCTCCTCCCTTCCCCTGCTCCCCTTCCTCTACTCTAGTCTCCCTTCTATTTTCATAAGACCCCTCCCTTTCTTTGCTTTTTTTCTCTCTAGCTCCCACTGCAAGAGAAACATACTGTGACCCTTGACCGTCTGAGTCTGGCTTATTTTGCTTAACATAATGCTGTCTAGTTCCATCTATTTTCCTGCAAATGATATAATTTCCTTCTTCCTTATGGCTGAACAAATTTCCATTGAACCTTAGAAGCATTTAGTTGATATCTATATATTTTTAAGGCTTCTCAAAAATTTGGCTGTACTTTAATCACATCTATAAAAGTAACCTGTGGAGAATTGCCAGTTTAATGTTTCCTCTTCCCATCTAGGGCCTGACTTCTTCTGTATTTATTTGCGCCTTTTATATTGCCTAATAAAGTTCAGTCATCAAATATGAAAACATCTCACAAAATATCATTTCATTAATTTTTATTCATTGCTATTAGGAATGAAATATATTTTCTCATTATGTTTCTACTTCATTGTTATTGCCAGAGTATAAAAATGCCATTGGTTATTGTTTATTTCCTTTCCCATTTTACTATCCTATGACCTCTTATTTAGCTCCTTGAAAAATTGCATCAAAATTTAAAAATTTATAGTCAGCCAGTTTTTTTAACCCTTGGTGGGCAAGGTGGCACATTCCTATAATCAGTTAGAGGCTGAGATAGGCGGATCCCAGGTTTGAGACCAGCCTCAGCAACTTAGCAAGACTCTCAGCAGTCTAGTGAGGCCCTGTTTAAAAACAGAAAATTTAAAAAAGGGCTGGGGGTATAGCTTGGAGGGAGGTAGAATGCCCCTTGGCTCAATCTCCAGTACCAACAAAACAAAACAAAAACCCCTCTATTTCCAAAAAAGCAATATCAGTTAATTGGATATGTATTCATAAGTGTTAAAATGCCAACTAGGGCAGATTAAATAACCTTCCTGCCAACCCTTCTTGTGTTCAACCTTGAACATGGAGAGTTATGGTAAACAGCAGACAGAGTGGGGTCTGTGTAGGAAGGGATGGTCAGACTTACAATAAATATCTCATGACATTTAAAATTATCCAAGTGTGAAGCAACTTCCTGTTACTACAAATGCTAACCACATATCACACCCCAGGAAATAGCATGTCAGACTGTACAATTGTGCCTTAAATATTTGTACCTGAGAATGTTGACAACTTTGAACAATATGGAGCAGCTGAAATTGTCTTTTAAAAATTATAGTACTCTTTTTAAATATAGCAATCCAAATGAATCTAACCTCTTCATCTTTGGAAATTAACATGGGGCTAACTCCTCATCTTTTAAGCATAAGTTTAACCTTTTAGATCTTGTTTTGTTTTTGCAGTCTTGGGGATTGACCCAGGGCCTTGTGAGACTCTTAGCAACACTCTACTACTGAACTACATTTCTAGCCTAGTTTGCCCATTTTGAAGTAGCCGAGGCCACTGAGGGTCAAAGCTGACTAGAATAGAATCTTCCTGAGGACAGGAAGATTCCATCTTGTGTCCATCTTGGCCTTGCAAGACCCCTCCCCCCAGTCTCAGTCATATTCAATAAACATTTTTGTATTGTTCCTGAATAGCTTTGTAATCAAGCCGGTTAATGCAGTTTTGTTTTCAAGTGAAATGCACTGATAAATTAATGACTGAGGTCCTTGTGTGGCTCAAAAACTAGCTCTAGAGACAGTTCCTTCAACATATACAAGCATCCTTTCTCTCTCTCTCTCTCTCTCTCTCTCTCTCTCTCTCTCTCTCTCTCTCTCTCTCTTTGTGGTACTGGGGATTGAACTCAGGGGTATTCTGTCTCTGAGCTATACTCCTCAGCCCTATTTTTTATTCTTTTATTTTGAAACAGGGTCTCACTAAGTTGCAGAGTGCCTCACTAGGTAGCTGAGGCTGGGCGTGAACCTGGATCCTCCGGTCTCAGCCTCCCAAATGCCGGGATTACAAGCGTGCACCACCACGCCTAACTCTCTCTCTTTCTCTGTTTCTTTCTTTTTCTCTCATTTGGTAATGGGGATTGAATCAAGAGGCATTCTGCCTCCATGCTACATCCCTAGCCCTTTAAAAATAATTTTTTTGTTTGTTTGTTTAGAAGCAGGGTCTTACTAGGTTGCTGAAAGCCTGACTCTTGCAATATTGCTAAGAGTCTTGCTGTGTTGCTGAGGCTGTCCTCAAACCTGTGATTCTCCTGTCTCACATTCCCAAGTACTAGGAATACAGGCATGCGCCACCATACCCAGCTGCCTCTTTATTAAGAAGGTTCTTAGCCAGGTATGGTGATGCATGCCTGTAATCCCAGTATTTGGGAGGCTGAAACAGGAGGATTGTAGGTTTGAGGACAGCCTCAGCAACACAGCAAGACTCTTAGCAATATAGCAAGACTCTATTTGAAAAGCAAAAAATACAAAAGGGCTGGAGGTGTAGCTTGGAGGTAGGATGCCCCTGGGTTCAGTCCCCATTATCACAAAAAATTGAGGCTGGGTGTTATTTCTGCCAGGAACAGCTGTCTCCTTGAACTCATGACAGACTCTCTAAGCATCTACCACATTTTCTCTTCCTCCTGCCAACAGGTCTCATGAGCCAGGGAGGGGGGAGACCAAAAGTCACTGAAAATAGTTGTTTTTGAACTTTCACATGATTTTGCTCTAAAATTTACTTATGAAATTATTCCAACAGCAATTGCATCAGTACTCCTTTATAACAGTAAAAAGGATTTGTTGCCATGGTAATGCTGTAGGGTTTGCCATTCTGCAATATTTACTACTTTAAAATAGTGCTTATAATTTTTCTGAATGAATGTCTTGGTTTGACTGTACTGTTGGTTTTTCTGTTAACTGTGATGTCCCTTTTTTGCCTTGTATTTGCTCAACAGCATCAGATTTGTATTATACCTGTTGAAGAATTCTCAGCTGAATATGTGAGGCCTGGAGTCCACTGTATTGCCAGCTATGGGCCATTCATTAATCAAAGGTAATATTTTCTTTTCCTTTCTCCCTTGTTGATTCTCTGAACAGAATTGTACTCCTTATAAGACTGAAACTTTACTGAGATGAAATATCCTTTATCTGAAATTCTTGGGACCAGATGTGTTTCAATTTTAAGATTTTTTTCTTTTGGAATATTTGCATATAGATTATGACATATTCCTGGGATGGAATCCAAGTCTTCACTTATGTATTTTATATGTCTTATACACATAGCCTGGAAGTAATTTTGTGCAGTATTCTTAGTGTATCTGTGTTTTGACTGTGACATGTCACATGAGGTAAAGTGGCAATTTCCACTTGCCATGTCATGTCAATGCTCAAAAAGTTTCAGATTTGGGGACCTTTGGGATTTTATATTAAGGATGCTCGACCTGTACTTAACTGCAGAAATGATCATAGGCTGAGAAACTGATGTTTAGGGATGGATATTAAAAAGGGAAAAGCCAGCTAAATGATTTTCCCAGCTGTCAGTTTTCACAGAATTCCATAATATCAGGATGCTGACACAGCAGCAAGCAGGAACATAGTTAAGCCTGGCTCTGGAGGGCAGGGACCCTGAGTTCTATTTTCAACCCTTACTTTGTTCCAATCCTTTAATCTCTGTGTCTGAAGCTCTTTATCTGAAAAACCACAAAAATAATGATCTATCTCACAACTATGCTACCAGAATTAGCTAACTAATGCTTATTCAGTCGGCTTGTTTCTTTTTAAATTTAAACATAACTTATGGACACAGTCATGAAACCTGGTGTGCATGGTTAGGACTATAGAACAACACAGGGCAGATCTGGCTGTGCCTAAAAGGAGTATGTATTTTCTTCTCTTTTTGCTGTGTCAACATTTGCATATAGAGAGATGAACAATGTTTTTGTGTATCACTCTCACTTTAATAATTTCAGTTCTGGAAAAAGAAGTTTCAATAAGTTTCTATCTAGTTTATTTTACTTCAAAATTAACCTTTTCTTCCTGTTTTAACTAATTGTCTTGAGCAGGCAGCTGGCATACACTTGGTCAATGGACTACACTGAGCACTGCTATGTAAAGCTCTCCAGTGGGCTGGGGTGTAACTTAGTGCTTGCCCCAAATGTGTGAGGCACTGGGTTGGTCCCCAGCTCCACAGAAAAATAAAAATAAATAAACAGGTGAAAATAAAATAAATATCTTCATGATCCTGTGACTTTTCTACCTTAGGAAATCTTTGATGTTTTACTTTGTTCTGTGCTCTATGTTTGTCTCTCTGCTCTGTGGTATTTTATAATTGTGAAATATAATTTATAAATATTGTATTTTTCAGTGCCACCTGTGTCTCCCTGGCCCATGAAACTCCTCCAACAGCCTTAGTTTTGGATGTCCCGAGTAGGAGGCCTTTCTCTCTCCTGCCCCAGCCACTGTCCCCTTCTGCAGATGTGGTTCCTGGAGTTACCTTGCAGGTACCGCAGGTAAGACTCCTCTGTACTGTGCTGTTCTAGACCAGTGGTTCTCAAAGAGTAGCCCCTGAGCAGCAGCACCCATAAAACCTGGAAGCTTGTTCGAAACACAGGCTCCACCCCAGACCTCCTGAATCAGAAGCTCTGGGGGTGAGGCCCACGGTGTGTATTTTAACAAACCTCCCAGGAGATTGGGTAGCCCTGACATTTGAGCACTTCTACTGGAGAATCCCAGAAATGCAGGTCTCTGGATCATCCTGCTATGACCATGGAGCCCAATGTGCTCTTTCCTTCTTGTTTTCTGTCTTCATCATCATTTGACAGTTTTCCATGTTCTGTGGTATGGCACCTCATGTTTTCATTAGCCACTGCTGTTTGGCAGTGTTGGCTTATTGCTTCTCATCCCAAGTTGGATCATAAGACTTAAAATCGTTGCTGTGGCTGATAAACTGGGATATTTTCCCCTTTGCACCTTGCAGGTAGGAAATTCTCCATAAACACTTATTAACTACCTACCTAGAAGACAAAGGTGAAATATTTTCTCAGTCAACATTCTAACTGATACAATCCAAAACAACTGACCACACAACTTAGAGGAAAGAAGGTTCATTTGCTCACAGCTTTTTGGAGATTCTGGGTTCAGTCCATGTGAGGCTGGGTCTGGAGATTAGGAAGACAGGAAGCAGAGAGAGGGAGAGGGACAGGCTCTTCTCTTATATCACCATTTCCAACCAGAAAGAGCGAGTAGGCAAGGAGAGGAGAGGACCATATATACTCCCCAAGGCCCGCTCAACATTGCTACCATATTTTCTTGAGGGCTAGGGGGACAGTTAAAATCCCAGCCATTATAAATATAATAAGGCAATGCATTTTTCACTATCAACTATAAAATCACAGCACTTTTTATGTTCTGTATTATATGCATATACTTAACTCTGATATTATTATGTTTTGTTTGGTATGTGTGTAGAGGTGGATACTGGGGATCAAATCTAGGGTCACTCCACCACTGAGCTATATCCCCAGCCCTTTTTATTTTATATTGAGACAGGGTCTTACTAAATTGCTCAGGACATGTGATCCTCCTGCATTAGCCTCCTGAATCACTGGAATTGCATGTGATGTGCCACCACACGCAGCTTATTGTTCTTTTGTGTGTATGTGGTACTAGGAATTGAACCCAGGGGCATTCTACCTCTGAGCTACACTCCCAGACCTATTTTTATTTTGAAACAGGATCTCACTAAGTTGCTGAGAGTCTTGCTGAGGCTGGCTTTGAACCTGTGATCCTCCTGTCTTAGCCTCCCAGGTACTGAGATATCAGGTATACATCACCACACCTGGCTTGTTTATTATGTTCTTATAATCTCAAAGATGGCTTGTGTCAAATCACATAGCCGCAGATTTGGAAATGAACAGGACCTGAAAGAGAGAATTGAGTAGGATCCCATATGGAAAAGGTAGCCTAATAATAGTTGAGACAAATGAGTCAAAATCAAATGGACTGAGTTCTAAAGTGCTGATTTTGTCATCAAATTAGTATCTGATATTTAGCAAGTTAGCCTCCTCAAGTCACAGCTCTTGTCTGAAAAATGAAGATATTCCTTGTTGCTGTCAGGTTGTTGTTGTTTTTATATTGTTTTGAGGGTTAAAAGATTTACCATGCACACAGTGAGGCTTTCTGGAAAGAGCAGGACTCACATTCATGCGTAAGCAAAAGGAGGCGTGTGGCTCTGGGTTTTATTGTGGTTGGTGGGAGTGGGGGGTACAGTCCAGGGTGAGGCTGTCTCTCATCAGCTGGAATTTGTGTGGCTTGAACTCTCCACGCATGCCCAGGGAAGGAGCCCCCAGCCTTTTTTTCATCAGCTTGTCCAAGTGTGAGGAAATACTAGGTTTGCAAGCTGTCAGTAGCCAGACATCAAAAATGGAGTCTGGCTCTTTATCCCATGGATATTTGAGTTGCACTGCTGTGAACATCCTCGTGCAGCCTTTTGGCAAACCTATTGTGGTTACATACCTAGGAGTGCAACTGAGTGATGTGTTCATCTTTGGTAAATACTGCCAACACTAACTTGTGATTTACCAAATTACAGCCCCTCCAATGAAATATTGTATCCTGGTTGTTTGTCCATTTTTCTGTAGGTGAGACATTTGGTTTATTTCCAGTTTTTATTTTTATTTTTATTTTATTTATTTATTTATTATTATTATTTTTTGCAGTACTGGGGATTGAACTCAGGGGCATTCTACCTCCTAGCTACACCCCCAGCCCTATTTTTTATTCTTTATTTTGAAACTGAGTCTCACTAACTTGCAGAGTGCCTCACTAGGTAGCTGAGGCTGGCCGCAAACCTGGATCCTCCGGTCTCAGCCTCCCTAATGCTGGGATTACAAGTGTGCGCCACCACGCCCGGCTTCCAGTTTTTATAATTACAAATAAAGCTGCTATAAACATTCATGCAGAGATTTCTGTGATGAGATACCTTGTCATTTCACTTGGGTAAATACCTAGGTTGTTTTGGCTTTTCATCTCTGTTTTAGTTGGTTTTCTTTTGCTATAACACAGTACCTGAGACTGAGTGATTTATGACGAGAAGAGGTTTATTTAGCTCATGGTTCTGGAGGCTGGGAAGATCAAGATCAGGTGGCCACATCTGGCAAGGGCCTCATGCTGTGTCTTAATATGGCTGAAGGCACAGTGGACAGTGGGGAGCACATGTGGCAGAAATGAGGGGACATGGGGCCAGGGGCTTCATGATAACTCACTCTCTTGGTAACTAATCCCATCCTGCGAGAATGAGAACTCACTTCTACAAAATGGTGTCTTATGTTTGTGAGGACTCTAAATACCTCCCCATAAGCCCCTGAGTTTTTGTGGGGACAAACCATATTTAAACCACGCCAATCTCTAAATATGCTAATTATTCATAGATCTTCAGCTTGAGGGTTCCTTGTATTTTTCAAATTATTTTATTAATGCCTTGAAATTATACATCATAGTGAGGTTGATGTGTTGCATGCACACGTCTTGGTGTATTTCTCTCCACATCCCCCCCTGAGCCCCCCTCTTTCTCCCTCACAGAGTTATGAGATTGATGGTGATACTTTCACGCATTGCCATAGTATTATTTGAACTGTTTCTTTCTTTAGTTCTCCATCTTCCCCTCCCCAACTTTCTCCCCTAACACCTTTCAACTACTCTACAGGTCTCTCTGCATTATTTAAAGTCCCTTAAGTTTCTATTTTCTCTTTAGCTTCCACTAGGAGAGAAAACATACCACCCTGACTTTCTGAGACTGATTGATCTCAGCATAATATTCTCCAGTGCCATCCAGTTTCCTACAAATGACATAATTCTGTTCTTCTTTCTGGTTGAGAAAATTCAGTTATGTGTATATACCACATTTTCTTTACCCATTCATCTATTGACACCTGTTCCTTCTCTAATTTGGCTATTGTGAATGGATATGCATGTATCCCTACAGTATTCTAACTTTAATTCTTTTGCAAAGATACTGAGGAGTGGTGTAGCTGGGTCATATGATGATTGCATTGCTAGTGTTCCAAGGAACCTCCAAACTGACCTCCACAGTGATTGTACTAATTTACACTCCCACCAACAGTATATAAGGGTTCCTATTTCCCCCCATCCTCGTCAGCATTTGTTGTTGTTTGTGTTCTTGATGACTGCCATTCTTACCCTTCTGTTTTTCCTCTTAGAGCCAAGTGACTCTGAGAGGAGTTGTACCACACCTGGGCCGATACGTTTTTATCGTCCATTTTTATCAAGCAGCGCACCCAGGGTTTCCTGCACAGGTGTTTGTGGACGGAGAGCAGCCGAGGGCAGGTGAGTGGCCATGAGCAGGCCCCATGGTGGCGGGTGCCTGGTAGCGTCCTGCCGACACCTGACAGGAACTCTTCTCTCCTGCGCAGGTTCCTTCCGGGCCTCCTTTTGCCCCCATGTGCTTGGCTGCCGGGATCAAGTGATTACTGACGGCCAGGTTGAGTTTGACATCTCAGAGCCTGAAGTGGCAGTGACAGTGAAGGTTCCAGAAGGAAAGTCCTTAGTACTGGTGTGTTCTGCTCGTCCCCAGTTTGCTCCTCCTGTGACTTCTCCAGCCAGCTGTTCTGTGTGACTCATGACAATAATTCCTCCAAGGAATTCATGCCACATTTATAGAAAAATGTTTATGTAATTGTGTGGCTCAATCCCCGCCCCTCACACACACAGAAAGAAGTGTGTGGAATAAGATAAGGGAATGGGAACACTGGAGAACAAGCAGTTCCCCTGCTGACCACGCGGCTTGCTCCTCGCCTGACTGGTCTCCCTCCGCAGCATTGTGCATTCCTTTCCTCTTTGGGCTTCTGTGGCTGCTCTGTCTTCTGTTACTTTCTCTCATGCTCTGTCAATGCTTCCTTTTCCCCGAGTCCCCACATGCTGGAGCTCTCTCGGGTTCAGGGCAGAGCCCCCTATGGTTCCGTTTCTCTTTGGCCGCCATCATCTGTGGCTGTTGAGTCTGCTCTGCTCTGTGGGAATGGCACTGTGTCTCTCCCTGCATCCTCCATCTGTCCTGAACTCCGGGCCCAGTATGTGACCATCTCCTGAGCATCCTGGCTTGATACTGCACGGTCCCGGCATCTCCTGCCCTGCTCAGTACCTCGACAGTGGTCCCCATGGTCTCCCCAGTGCTCAGACATGGTGACTCCCACCATACCACCTGCTCTGGGCCAGTCTGTCACTCAGCCGTAGCTACCTGTTCTATCTAGTCCACTGTTGTGGTTGGCCATCTATGCTCTCACCCACGCTGGGCCAGGACCTCCTGCCTCCCTGTTCACCTCCTCCAAGTCCCTCCTCCCCCTCCCAGCAGTTACGTGGCGCCCGACTGAAGCGGATCTGATCATGCTGTGAGGCTAACCCACCTGTGAGGAACTCCCACCCCTGCTGGGCTGCAGTCCACACACTTCGCTCCGCTGCCTCCTTCACTCTGGAGTCCAGGGCCCTCCTGGCCTGCTCATAATTCATCCTTCAGCCATCTCTCCAGCTGTCCCCTGCTCTCTGTCCCCTCCCCACCTCATTCTCTGGCCTTGTGTGCCATTCCTATAGAGGACATTTCCTCTCATGCCACTAGGCTTCTTGACACTGTCCCCTTTTCTAGAATTTTCTACATGCTTCTGTAGCTGGAGAAATCCTGTTGACCCCTTAGCCCAGCTAAGATTTACTACATTTCTTTGTAAAGGGAACCAGCAAATGTTTCCAAGACGTAGCGCTGTGGTCACCCGCTGCTACCCTCTTGTCTCCCTTTCTCTCTGAGGATGCTGCCACCCCAGACACAGGGACCTGACTACTCAATGTATGTCCCTGTGCTTAGAAAATGTGCCTGGAACATGACTCCACAAATGTTTACTGAATTGGAAATCACAAGGACAGTAGACTGTCCATAGCTGTAAGTTGGTGAGCGGTTGGCAAAGACATTTGAAATTTCCCACAGCATTTGTCAGAAGTATATGGAGAACTGAGTTGTCCTTTTAAAGACTGGGCTACAATCATTCATTATGAAGTACTGAACTCCTGGGGCACCCCGCGGTATTAGGTTCCACATGGGTTCTGCTACTTCGGTTTGCTTACCTTTAGAATTACAAAACAAGCCAGGTGTAGTGGCGCATGCTTGTAGTCCCAGCATTTGGGAGGCTGAGACCAGAGGATCTGGGTTCGCAGCCAGCCTCAGCTACTTAGTGAGGCCCTCTGCAACTTAGTGAGACCCTGTTTCAAAATAAAGAATAAAAAATAGGGCTGGGGTTATAGCTCGGAGGTAGAATGCCTCTGAGTTCAATCCCCAATACTGAAAAAAAAAAGAGTTACAAAACAATCCCTGGAGATCCAGGGGACTCCCAGGCATGGGTCACGGGAAGCCCTGGCCATCCTAACAGGCCCTGCCCACCCCCAGGCCCCCTGACCAGCCAGCGCTTGAGGTTGATTTCCTCCAAGCAGATGTTCCAAGGGGTCTGCCCAGGGCTCATTGTGGAAACCGGCCTTGGGTTTGCTCTTTTTTTTTGTAAATCCTGCTTCATTCTGTCTTGGGCTTGACAATAAAGGACACTGATCTTCACAAAGAGAAAGTATAACAAAAAGCCATAAGTGTCCCTGTTACTGCAAATTCAAACACATGTTGACGGGTCTCTTTCAGGTCCGAGTTCTAGTGGTGCCTGCAGAGAACTATGACTACCAAATACTTAACAAAAAGTCGGTGGACAAGTCCCTCGAGTTTATCACCAATTGTGGAGGAAACAGTTTTTATATTGAGTAAGTTTCGCTCTGTGGAGAGGCTTTGGCATGCCTGGGGCATGTGCCCACATCCCCCACCCTAGCGAGTCCAGGGCGAGGCTGGCCCTGCATCTGACCTCTTCCTCTCTCCTCCCAAGGGAGCAGCAGTGAGCCTCAGGTCCTAAGGGACAATGCTTTCCTCTGCACCCACTGTCCTACGACAGACCTCCCCCTGCACCGTCTGGCTATGGTGACCGTCCTCAGTTCTGAGCCCGGCAGAGGTACCCCCTCCACACTGGACTCGGGCTGCTTAGAAGGGCCTCTTCTTTACCACGGCAGATTCCTAAAAGATACCACACAGGGCACCCCCCACCGAGCAGGATGTCAGCTCTGATGCCCACTCGCCTGTCCTGTCCACCCGAGTAGGGAGTGTCCAGAGATGCACCCTCCTCGCCATTCTTTTTACATCCCCAAGTGCTAGGATCCAGGACAGTCTGAGTCCGAGCTCTTCCCTGGACCCTAGTGCCCTCTTGTAGGTTTCTGAAGGACCCACAAACTCCAGAGGCTCTGAAGACAGATGTCGCCTGTATAGCGAATTTAAAGCAAAGGCTCAAAGCCAAACATCTGTGGACTCGAATGATTGCTTGGCTGTTCCTTACATTTCAGCCTTGGGAATGTCACTTCATCTCTAGGGGCCTCCGTCACCTTATCTGTGAAGTGGAGCTTAGGCCTAATTGTTTGAGATGCAGTAAGGCTTCTAGTATATGACATTCAGTATATGTTGGCAGTTCTCCTTTATTAGTTTTATTAGTGCACATGTAGGTATACTTTTTAAAGTAATTGCTTTATTGACATGTAATTCACATCCATATAGTTCATCCTACAGATGTGTTTTCACCCTGTGATTCCCTTTCCTGAAATGCCCTCTCTTGGGCTGGATGACTGGGAAAGGGGAAAGGGTGGCTGTCACCAGCCAGGTCCAGAGTGGCCCCAGGGCCTCCTCCAAAGATCCTGCTGGTGGAACCCATGGAAAAGGACAGGTTGGGGTCTTCTGGGCACACGTCCCAAGGTGTCGCCATGAGCTATTTTTGTTTCCTCAGCCCCCACACAGCCTCCGGATTCTGTAAGAATTCCGCCAGGTCTCTGGTGGCCTTCTACCACAATGGAGCCTTGCCTTGTGAGTGCCACCCCGCCGGGGCCACCAGCCATCACTGCAGCTCGGAGGGTGGCCAGTGCCCGTGCCGGCCCAACGTCATCGGGCGGCAGTGCACCCGCTGCGCGACTGGCCACTACGGATTCCCACACTGCACACGTAAGTGAGCACCTCCAGGCCCCCAGGTCATCCTGGTCCCAGGGATGACGCACACCCCGCCACGCCAGACGTGCCCGGACAGCTTGTGAAATCAGATTCTGATTCAGGGAACCTGGGGCCCGGACTCTGCATTTCCAATAAACGCTCAAGTGATGCCCGTGCTGCTGTTCTGTGGGCCACGCTCTGGGTAGGAAGGTTCTAGAAGGTAAATACTTGTGGTTCCCATCCCATGTGACCAGGCACTTGGGAAGACAGGGGAGTGGAGACTTCAGTGTCAGAATTTGGACATTTCCATCCCCTTCCTAGCAGAAGCCCCTTCAGTTTATGTGGCCCACCCGGCTAAAACTCACTTGAGATAAGAGAGCCAGCGTCACGTGGCCTGCTGCTCACTGGATGAGAAACCCTTGGGCTTTTGTCTAAGAACCACCCTGTGGCCCGAGGCGTAGGGTCACCATGGTGGCGGCGAGGAAAGGTGTACACACAGCGCCCCACAGCAGACCAGCCTTTGCCCAAATGAGCAAGAACATGCTACTGCCACACGTGTTGATCTCAGACCCTGGGCCCCGCACCTGCAGTGCACTGGGATTCTGTGGAGCCTGACAGCAGCACCTACTTGCTTACTTCTAGAACTTTCTGATGAGCCGGGGGCCCACGTTAGACTGGCACTTTGTGGGTTCCTTGAAGGATCTAGCTGGGGCCTCATAGTCCAGCAGTGCCTCACCCAGGTCCTCACACTGTATCTGCCAGGAGCGGTGGTGTGTTTTGTGTTGGCCCCAAGAAATGAGGCTTTGAGATCTGCCAAGGTCAACCATGTCCGTAATGAAAGGAAAGCAAAACATCTCTCCTGGGCCCCCAGAAGCTTCTGGAAATCCTGGCAGTTGGTGCAGACCTGCTGTATGTCAGGCAGGGCCTAACCCTCACCCACTATCTCTTCACCCCCGGCCAGCGTGCTCCTGTGGCCGACAGCTTTGTGAGGAGACGTCGGGGCGGTGCCTCTGCCCTCCCCGCACGGCCCAGCCCGGGTGCGAGGCCTGCAAGGCGGACTCCTTCAGCTTCCACCCGCTGGCCGGCTGTGAAGCCTGCAACTGCTCCAGGAAGGGCTCCGTTGGGACTGCCACCCCCGAGTGCGACAGGGACAGCGGGCAGTGCAGGTGAGCTGTGGTGCACTAGCACGTCGGGTCTTGTCACGGGAAGGTAAGGTTCTGTCCACCCACATGCTGGCCGTTATTATTTCTCACTTCCCACATGTCTGAGGAATGCACTGTGTTGACCTCAGGATGGAGCTGCCCAGCCAGAACGGGTCACGGCAGGTGGACCGATTGGCCCCTGCAGGCAGAGGCTGGGCGGCTGGGTCACCAGTCACCTCGGGCCAGAAGCAGCCGAGCCCGTTCACTCGCGAGTGCTGTTACAGTAGAATCAGGCTCTCTCCAGCAGAATCAGGAATACACGTAATAAATGCTGTTGAGGATATGGGGGAAGGGAACTCAGCACAACACCATGAGGATCCGTATGGAGGTTCCTCAAAACACTAGGAATGGAATCATCATACAGACTCAGTGACGCCTCTCCGAGGTATCATCCCAAGAGAATGAAAGTCAGAATACCACAGTGATGCGTGCACACCCATGTTTATAGCAGCAGAGTTCACAATAGTCAGTTTATAGAACCAGTCTAGGTGTCCATCAACAGAGGAATGGATAAGGAAAATGTGGCATGTATGTATACATTGTGGGATTTTACTTTGCCATAAAGAAGAACAATTAGTGGGTTTTTTTTTTTTTTTTTTTTTCAGGAAAATGGATAGAACTAGAGAATGTCATGTTAGGTTAAATCAGCCAGACTCAGAAAATCAAGGGTCTCATGTTTTCACTAACATGTAGAAGCTGGAGAAAAAAAAAAAGAAAAGAAATGAAAGGGGACCTCATAAAAATGAGGCGCGAGACCCATGGGGTAGGAAGAGGATGGGGAGGAAGAGGGAGGTACAGGGAAGGAAACAGTGAAATGATGTGTCTTCATATGTGAATGTATCACTATGACTCTCCGTGTCATGTACAATTACAGTGCACCAGATTTAAAAAATGGCTCCAGCCTGGAGTGGTGGTGCATGCTTATAATCCCAATACTTGGGAGGCTGAGACAGGAGGATCACAGGTTAGACTCCAGCCTTAGCAACTTAGTGACATCCTCAACAACTTAGAGAGACCCGATTTCAAAATAAAAAAAATAAATAAAAAGTGCTGGGGGGTGTAGCTTGGAGGTAGAAAACCCCTGGGTTTAATCCTGAGTACTAATAGGAAAGGGGGGGGGGATCATGCTGTGTGTGTGCCATGATATAAAAAGTGTGGAAACACTAGGTATATGTAATGACATTATTAGTGTCTTTTACTGTGGTACCATGGGATGAGCACCCACACATTTGTATTTAGGTTCAGGATCCAACCCTAGCTGGCAGCATTTTCACGGACAATGCATGAGAAAGTGTAAACTCCTTGGGCTGCTGCCCTGGGTCAGACGCTTAGGCCCCGCAGCAGGGGTGAGTTGTGAGTGGGGAAGGAGCCAGGGTGGACAGGGGACCCACTGGAAAGCCTGACTGGAGAGGTGGGCTGCCCTTGGAGACCCCCTGAGCAGTCGAACCCCCAGCGGCTAAGCGATATAGCAAACTTCTGCTCAAGCAGAAGCTAATGGGTTGGATCAGTGGCCCAGGTTCTGCATTGGAAGGTAGAGACTGGTGTCACATGATCCCGGATGAGGAGCTCTCCCTCAGCAGGGCTGGACAGGGGCTAGGGGGGATGAAGAACAGAATCCAGTCTACTTGAAGAGGCTGGTGAGAATTAAATTGGGAATTGTAAGGCAAGAAAATGGAGCCAGAGCTTCCAGAGTCCAGGCCAGTATGACCTGTGCAGCAGGTGTGAGGTCCACCATTCACCCTGCACGCCCCGCACTGGAACACACATGGGTTTAGGTGTGAAAGCCAGGAGGGCCTGTGGTTGCCAGTGGCAGGCCTCAGCAACTGCAGCTGGAGAGTAGCTGTGTTAGTTTCCTATGGCTGCTGTAACAAATGAGCACAGACTGGGTGGCTTAAAACAATAGCAGCTTACTCTCCATTTTGGAGGCTGGAAGTCTGAAATAAAGATGTCAGCAGGGCTGGTTCCTAGTGGAGTCTCTGAGGGAGTATCTGTGCCAAGACAGTCTCCCGGCCCCTGTGTTGCTGGCAACCCTCAGGGTTTCTTGGCTTGCAGCTGTGTCCTTCCAATCCCTGCCCCTGTTATCACATGCCATTTTCCCTGAATGCTCTGTCTTCACATGGGGCTTTCCTTTCCCTGTGTGTCTGCCCCTTCTTGCTTTCTTATAAGGACACCAGTCTGGGCTTAGGACCCACCTTGCTCCAGCATCATCTCATCTTGATTCCCTCCTCAAAGGCCTTAGCTCAAGTAGGATCACATTTGGAGGGACTAGAAGTTAGAACTTGGATAAACCTTTGGAAGGGACACAATTCGACATTCTGTTGCAATGATGTTCACTTTTCCTAAACAAGGACCCTTTACCACGCCTTTGTGCCCACATCCTGCCAGCTTCGCCAGGCAGCTGGGACCTTGTAAGGAAGCTGGGAGAAAACCTTGAGTCATGGAACATTCCAAGTCTTTCAGCCATGGGTGTGAGTCCAACGTGAGTCAACTCACTCAACAATCGGGGGTGGCCCTGGAGAGCAACTCTGCCTAATCACAGGAAGCGAAGGGATCGAGAAGGGGCTGCAGCAGCATGTGTCAGGCAGGGAGAGAAGCAGAACTCACTGTCTGAGAACTAGTGGAGAGAGCTGGTCAGTAGAATAAGTCACTGCAAACAAAACCGCACCCAGTTCTCTATGTTTCTGCCATAGGGTAGAGTGGAGTGTCCTTTAAAAAAAAAAAAAAATTTTTTTTTAATCAGTCAAGGCAGCAAGAGGTGATGGATGGATTTGCCATGGCATTTTAGGAAAAAATTCTGTGGAATTTTTAATCAACTCTCCCTAGCCAATGACAATTTAATAGACTAGAAGATTCCTAATTCAGGACCAAGGTGTGTGGCACAGTTCTGCCCAAACAAGAGCCTCAACAGGATAGGACTTCACTGACCTGTGTCACATCTAAACCAAGATGTGAAACTGCTTCCTTTGACGTTGCCAAAGAGACTTTAGTAACCCAATGGATGACATGCTCACCCATGACCAAAGTGGATTTGTCCTAAAGGGCCCCTGGTCAGATAATGCCTTTTAGCTTATTATATTAATGTAAATTGCACAAATTGCCCATGATAATTCCAGGGCTCAATCTGATTTGCCTAAAAGGATTATTTCTTTACAAAATATTAGAAGAAAAATTACTTTTTCCCCCTAGAAATTTCTCAGTAGAAATGAAAAATATATTTAGAGCTGGACACTGTGGGGCACACCTATAACCCAGTACTGGGATTACTTGGGTTCCCAAGAATGGGAGGCTGATACTGGAGGATAGCAAGTTCGAGAGCAGCCGGGACAACTTAATGAGAATCTGTCTCAAGATAAAAAATAAAGAGAGCTGGGGATGTAACTCAGTAGTAGAGCACTGCTGGCTTCAATCCCCCAGAACTGCAAAGAAAGTAAGACGAAAACAAAACCAAACAAAAACAAAAAGTGTCTAGAGAAATCTAAAGCTTGTGTAAAAGAAATGATCAGAGATATCTGGCATTTGTAACAAAAAGAAAAAAACACATCCTTTCTCAATTATAGGAGACTGTCTTTCAATTGTATAAATCAGCACAAATGACAAAGCTTAAAAATTGGAACTTCCATGTTGTATTTGCCTACTTAAAGATTTCAAAGTTTACCATATTCTTCAAAAGAAAATCAGATATCAATTTATTTTAAAATGACTTACTCTTACAGAAATAGTTCTTGCAATCCATAATACTCAATCTTTGTTTTGTTAAACTGATATCCACGAGATTTGTCAATCTGTGACCGATACAAGAAAGCTAGGAACCATTGCTTTTAAAATTTTTCATGATGTTGAGCACTTTTAAGCTAAAATGGACTAAAGGAGATGGCTCTCCGTCTGGACATCCAACGAAGTCATGTATATCACGTGCCTTTTCTTTCTTTTTTTTTTTTCTGCAGTACTGGGGATTGAACTCAGGGACATTCTACCTCCAAGCTATACCCCCAGCCCTATTTTTTATTATTCATTTTGAAACAGGGTCTCACTAAGTTGCGGAGTGCCTCACTAGGTAGCTGAGGCTGGCCGCGAACCCGGATCCTCCGGTCTCAGCCTCCCGAATGCTGGGATTACAAGTGTGTGCCACCACGACCAGCTTATCACATGCCTTTTCAAAAGTCTAGTAGTAATGGGATGACCTCTATCGCAGCCGGTCCTTACAGATTTACTACATGTTTGTGTAAAATGGAGAAACAGAATACTAGGAAGGGCCACAGACTTGATGCTCTCAGGATGAAGCACTTCCAGCCAGGTCTAACAACCTGGAGAGGCCAGTCCTTTGATGAGCCTTATTGAGCAAAAGGAAGGATCAGCACTGGGCCTGGTGGGCAGATGTGGATCAAAGTTCTCACCTACACTCCCCTCCCCTCGCCACACTGTATGAGAGATGCTGTGGTGACACAGGACTTTGCATGGCACTACTTCTGTCGCATCACTCTTTGCTCAAGAACTTTGTTCAGCTCCCCACTGTCTAGTAGCATAAAGTCCAGCTCGCCTCGGCGATCTGGCCCCCGCCTGTCCTGTCTTCATCCCCCCCTCCCCTGCTTCCTCACTTCCTCCAAACACTGTTTTGTGTCTGATCAGTTCTCCAGTTATGAAAGGCCTCTCTTTCTCTTCTGCTACCCTCAAATTATATTTGTCCTTCAAAGATTTTGTGTTAAAATAACAAACTCATGGAAGGCAGGAAGCCTTCTATGTGGTCATGAAGATATTCTCATCCTGTATTGACTACAGCAAGTTTAATGCTTAGGCATCCCATCTGTCACTTGATTACTTAACTTTCCACATCTCCAAGCCCTGTGTGCTCAGTGAAAATGTGCTGAGGTCAGACTGACTTATTCTACTCTGTCCCCTCCCTCCCAAGTCCCCTGACACAGAGATGTGTGTGTTGAAGACATTTATCATTCTTCAATGAATAAATGAATGAAGAAGGTAGCCTTTGAACTCTAGACTTCAATTGCTGTGAGTGTAATATGACAAGACCTGCAGTATTTAATAAAAGGATGGAACTCACTCAGCGCATCTGGGCCTGGTTTTCTGTGAGATGCTGCAAGCACCCACGCATGCGCAGATGTCTTTACATAATGCTTGGCCACAAGCCCATTGCCTTGGAGATGACTTCATTGACCTGAATCCCCAGAGCTGCCATTCTGCAGCATCTAATGGAATCTTCTTGCCTTTCCCTGTCGACAGCTCCTTGGGTAGCCATGTCTCCCTAGAGAAATGTGCAAGGTCGAACTGACACTGGGTCATTTTAAAAGATGTTTCCTTTTTCTTCTCTTTTGTCATGGCACCACCCCAAACTCCTTTGACTGTTTATTTTTGCATGGGATTCATAAGCTCAATGACCTGACCAATGCATTACTCAGGAATATAGGCAATATATTCTTCACATCCCTGGCTCTCAGCCCCAGCTGGGCTGTGCAGGGTCCAGCTCCAAGGCCACTGCTCTGAATTTTGCATTTTCTCCTCCACTCTTGCACTCGCAGCTGCTACTTATGTAAGCTGCCACTTAAGCCCTGAGTGCGGCTCAGAGCTGGGTCCTATATGACCAACATATAGGACCTATACGACCTCTCAGCCCACGCTTCCTTCCAACACATCGGCTCACAGATGTGCTGAAATAAATAGGCAGACAGTGACGAGTCTCTCCTGCCTAGCCTGCACAGGCAGCCTGCACAGCCGCCATGCTGCAACATCCTCCCCTTCCTTTCTTTTCCAGTGAAGTGAAAATATTAAAAACAGTCTTCCATCCACATGTCCTCCCCTTCAAGATCCAGCACAGGTCACTTACTCAGGGACACTTGACCATATCCAACGTGACCAAAGGTGTTTAGTGTGCAAGTTGATTGTTTGGCACCAGTATTAAGTTAGTGTACCCTTGGGCCAGAAGCCCTGCATGTTTACTAAAAGAAATGTCTCAGACCTTGGGACAAGGGGCCTGGTTGGCACTTGTGACAACACTATTCCTCTGTGGTTTTTTTCTCTTCACTTCCAGAGGAATAGGTCCACCCAAGAGAAGTAGGTCCTTCCAAGTCAGGTCATCTCCCAAATGTCTCTTCCTCTCTGAGGTTCCTCTCTCTGATGCTGTTCATTTGTCTTCTCTTCCCTCCATTCGAGGCCGCCAGAGTTCTTCTGTTCCGTACTCAATGCCTCTCCGGAAATACGGCATCAACTGGAAACAGGCTCTGTGATTTTGGAGTTGGATTATATGATTGCATTTAGTCTGAAATTCACAAGAAAAGAGCAGGTGTTATTAACCTGGGTCCCAGGAGGCCTCTGAGAGGAAATGTGCAGTGTGCAGGGTGTTATAAGCACTTCTCTGGGAAGATGATCCATAGCTTATCCAGCTTCCAGAAGGGTCACTGATCACCTCCCGCAATTTAAAACCCACTATACCCCAAATAATTTCGAAATCCTTCTCTCCCCTCCGTCCTGGATGTCCCTTCGTGAGTTCAGCCCCCTTGCCTCTCTCATGACCCGATAGCCATCTGCTGGGGTCCATTTTCTCAACCCATCCTTCACACAAGTCCACCCGCACCCCCCTCTCCTCCGCGCCTCTTCATGGCACCAGTACCTCTTTGAGAGCCTGCCACGTGCTGAGATTTTGTATGAACTGCCTCTTCACGGCAGTTGTTCAATAACTTGCAAAGACAGTCTATATCACCTGTCAGAGCTGGATTAGAACCCGAGCCAGTCTGCCTTTGGTGCACAAGCCTCATCCAGGGCTATGCAGCAGGGACCCGGGCAGCCATCCAGGACACGGTCAAGCTCCTGCCCACCTCTGCAGACCACAGTCCAGCAGTTCTTGCTTGGACTTCGGCTCCTGCAGCACCACACTTGCATTCTCTGTGCACACTGCGGTCTCTCTCCCTCCAAACTCCTCCCTTGGTCTGGAACCCTTGCCCTGGTGTTCCAGACCAAACACTGTCCTTTAAGGCTCAGCCCTGGTGTCGCCTCCCCTAGGGAAACTTGTTCCCCTCCTGGGCTGGGTGTGGTTAGACCCTGTGCATGTGGTGTTCTTATTTTCACTCACAGGGCATCTGCAGGAGCCCTCCGTGCTCAGGGGTTGTCTCCATCCTTGCACCCCAGCAAGCCTGATTTGGGGGGACCACCCATGATGGCCGCCTTCTTCCACTTTCTTTCTTTTTTTTTTTTTTTTTTTTGCAGTACTGGGGATTGAACCCAGGGGCATTCTACCTCCGAGCTACACCCCCAGTCCTATTTTGTATTCTTTATTTTGAAACCAGGTCTCACTAAGTTGTAGAGTGCCTCACTAGGAAGCTAAGGCTGGGCTCGAACCTGGATCCTCCGATCTCAGCCTCCCAAATGCTGGGATTACAAGTGTGCACACCACCACACCCGGCTTCTTCCACTTTCTATAAGTACCTTTTATCTGCTCTCCACTCTGCCTTGGACAGGAGAGTTCTGCACAGGTAGCCGTGGTGTCTGTTTCACTGGGCTTATGCAGCAACTATTTGCACAGGGCAGGTGGATCCTTTGGAGTGGTGCATGGAAAGACGGTGAGGAATTTTGTTGTCTTTACTTTGGATACAGATGCAAGCCCAGAATCACAGGGCGGCAGTGTGACCGGTGTGCTTCTGGATTCTACCACTTCCCCCAGTGTGTTCCCTGCAATTGCAACACAGATGGGACTGAGCTAGAAATGTGTGACCCAGAAACCGGGGCTTGCCTCTGCAAGGTAAGACGATAGTGCAATGCCGGGACACCCACTACCAGCCAGGGAAAAGCTCTGCATGTCCAGCCAGCATTTAAAATGTGGGAAATGGGACTGATCCAAAATAGGTTTCTATAATGACACAGTATTATATAGTCATCATCTCATCTCATGGATGTAGTTAGAAAGAAAGATACCTCACATCCTATGGAGAGGCCACAGACCCCCTTGAGAATTTGGTGACAGGTAGATCCTGTCCAGCAAAGTCAATACAAACTTGTATTTACAATACTAGGAGATCTGTAGGCTCCTTAAAGCCTGTGCCTAGCTCCTGGGCCCTAGGTTACCTTTTCTGCTTTCAGGGGTTCTGCCAGATTGTAGGCAGGCTCCCATCTGAACAGACGTTCCCAGGTGGTGTGTGCGGGGTGAATTAGTATCTCCATGCTGAATCCTTGCAGTGCTATTTCTCTACCTTTGAGATGCCAAGGCACATCTTATGAAATTTAGGAAATTCTCTCTTCCCTGGGTATGTGTTACATAAGTTTACACAAAGTGGCAGAAAAGTTTGACAATTATGTGTCATTTAGTGTTTGTTAATATCTATGTTCTAACATTTAGTGTTTGTATTTGTGTAAGCCACTAATTGAGAGAAACTTTAAAAGGAATGATGTCTTGATCCTTATGTTTTGTTTCAATAGGAAAATGTGGAAGGTACAGAATGTAATATGTGTCGAGAAGGATCATTCTATTTGGACCCAGCCAATCCCAAGGGTTGTACCAGCTGCTTCTGTTTTGGAGTGAATAGTCATTGTCAAAGCACACATAAGCGAAGAGCTAAGGTATGTAAAGAATTGGAGTCTTGGGGAAAGAAATGAATTGGCATGGAGCAGTCTGGAATTTTTAGTATGTTGGTTAGTAGCAAAGGTCTGCATTGCCTTCTCTGTTCCTTGGTCCACAGCTTATTTTTATAGCTGTCCTCATGACTGTTTCCTAAATTATCAGATCTCTGATCAAATATCACATACTCAAAGGGCCTTCCCTAAGCACTCCCTACTAAACAGCTCACCCTGGTCATGCTCTGTGTTCTTACCCTTGTCTTCTATACAGCACTTGTCACTCTCTGACATATATTTCATTTTAAAACTTATTATCTTTCTTCTTTCACCACTAAGAATTGAATTCTTAGACAGGCATGATGGTGCATGCCTATAATCCCAGTACTTGGAAGGCTGAGACAGGAGAATCGTAGGTTTGAAGCCAGCCTTGGCAACTCAGCAAGGCCCTCAGCAACCTAGCAAGACTCTGTTTCCAAATAAGGAATAAAATTGGGCCGGTGGTGTAGCTCAAAGGTAGAATGCTTCTTGGTTCGATCCCTAGTAACACACACACACACACACACACACACACACACACACACACACACACACACAGTGAATTTTTTGACACATTTCCAGAGGCTACAGCAGGATCTGGGACAAATGAATGGAATTTGTTGTGTTATTAGCTTTCCTAACTGTAACAAAATACCAGAGACAATTTTCTTAAAAAGAGAAAAGATTTGTTTTGGCTCATAGTTTCAGAGGTTTTAGCCCACAGTTGGTTGTGTCTACTGCTTTTGGACCTGTGGTAAGGGAAAGTATGATAGAGCAAATCTTTTCACCTCATGGCAGCCAGGAATTGAAAGAGAGGAGGAAAAGGGGGCTGGGCTCCCAATATCCATTTCAAAGGCATACCCCCATCACTTAACTTTCTCTCCCTAGACCCCACCTCTTATAGGTTCCAGTAATCTAACTTTCTCATGCCCAGGAACCTCACCTTCTCCCCCTAGGTGCTCCGGATAGCACGAAGCTGGCGACGAAGCTTTTACCATATGATCAGTTACATACATATATACATATACATGTAAATATGCCACAATGAACCCAATCATTGTATATGATTAATACTCAATGATTAAAAAAAATCCAAACTATAGCATTTGTTTTTCCCCTTAAAAGAAAACCCTGTTTCTTTACTCCTCACAATTCTGACACCAATGTATAGGATATTTTCCCACACCAAGCAATTCTCTAGTTTCCTCTATATATATACCATCTGGGTCTTACAATTCAATTAAGTTCTGACACTATCTACATTGAGGTAGCTTCAGACCACACAGGTAAGGGCTCGTGTCCCACAAGACTGCCCCCACTCCAAATGCCAATTGCAAGGCCTGTGCCTCTGGTATTTCTGACTAATGTAGCTACAAATCAGGGGTTCCCTAACCCCTCCTTTGATAGTTTGCTACGACTGTTACCCGTTTATTACATAGGGCATGATAAAGCATACAGATGGAAAGCTCTGTGTACAGTGATGTCTGGAAGGGTTTCCAGCACAGGAGCTTCTGTTCCTATAAACTTGTGGTGTACCACCCTCAAAACCTCCCAGTACCTAGGAGCTCTTTGAAACTGTCACTTGCAGTTTCTATAAAGATTCCATTCTGTTAACATAGTTGATTAAATGATTAACCCAATCTCTAGCCCCCATGCCCCAGAGGTGGGGCTGAGGCTCCTATCTCTAGTTTTGCCTTGGAATTTCTAGTGACCAGCCTCATCCTATAACTAGGTGCCTCAGTCTCCAGCTGGTCCATTAGCATACAGAATGACTTTTCACTCCGAAGGGTCCATGGTCTCAGTGTCAGGAACTGAGAACTAGGGCCAAATATTAGCTCAAAAGATGCTCCTATCACCCCTACCATTTGGGAAATTACAAGAGTTTTAGGGGCATTGTGCCAGAAACCAGGAACAAAGACCAAATAGACATCTTTTATAGCAGGACAATATTACATTCTTCCTTTTCTTTTCTTCTTCTTCCTGTTTTGCTTTCCTTCTTGCCTATTTTACCACACATTTTCTTTGGCCACTCTTTAAATGAACTTCATAAAACTAAAGCTTTTGTTCTTTTCATTATTCCATGAACTGGCAGACCCCTGCTTGCTTTCTTTGTGTAAGTAATGTCTTATATCCAACTGTATTCAAAGGAAGATTATATATTTCCCTGCTTGCCTCTTAAAAGAGCACACACTTATTATTGAAAAAGAGAGAGAGAAAAAGAAGACAAAGAAAAAAATTCAAAATCCATTAGCCTGTAAATCTGCTTGAAAGTCTCGTCTCCTCACCCCTCAGGAACCTGAAAGTGTTATTCCCAACCTGTGCCTTGTCAGTTCTTTCTGTTTTCTTCCCTCAGAATGGAACTGGCTTCCTCTGTGACCAGGGAAATAGTTAGTCTTGAAGTTCCACTTGGAGGAAAACAACGGCAGCAGGCCGCTGTGATCCAGGACATTTTTCTCTATGTGGAGTTCATCCTTAGATGTGCCCACAGTTCTACTTATCACTCATATATTCACTAATTTGCTATTTGAACATTCATTAAATAAATACTAAATGTCAAGAGCCAGGATGAACATATACAAAATTACCAATGCCAATCTCACTGTCCTGTGCAGGGAAGGGGAGGACGTGGTAGGATCTGGGGGAAGCTCACCAAGTGCTGTGTACATGTACATCCTGGTCGCTCTGAACTTCACTATGATGTGTGATTATAATGCACCAACAAAAGTATGTTAAAGCTTGGTGTGGTGGCACATACACGCCCGTAATGCCAGTACTTGGGAGGCTGAGACAGGATTGCAGGTTCTAGGCTAGCCTCGGCAACATAGTGAGATTTTGTTAAAGAAAAAAACAAAAAACTGGGCTAGGGGTGTAGTTCAGATGTAGAATGCCTCTGGGTTCAATCCCCAGAACTGCATGCACATGTACACACACACACACACACACGCACAGTATATGAAAAAATAGGGCAAAATATTAAATGAACAAAATTAAGTAAAAAGCAAAAAGAATGAGCCCAGAATGTGTGCTAGGATACAAATATCACTTACGATGGATCAAACGGGGCAGCGAGGGATGAGGGCTCTGTTGTACGAGGCCCAGAGAAGGCAGGCTCTCTGAGGATACATGGGCCTGGGGGTGTAGCTCAGTGGCAGAGTGAGTGCTTTGCATGCATGGGCCCTGGGTCTAATACTCAAAACCCAAAACAAAAGGGGGACACATAAAGGAAGGCTTTGAAGCTAGGCGACTCCCCATGGCTCTTTCTAGGACGCACAGTGCAGCCTTCACCCAAGAAGCCACAAACACACATTTCCTAACCGTGTTTTCGTCCTCCAGTTTGTGGATATGATGGGCTGGCGCCTGGAGACAGCAGACGGAGTGGATGTCCCCGTTTCTTTCAACCCGGGCAGCAACAGTGTGGTTGCAGACCTCCAGGAGCTGCCCACGACAGTCCACGGCGCATCCTGGGTTGCTCCTCCATCCTACCTGGGGGACAAGGTAAGCACGGCCTGCTGTCCTGAGCCCTCTGTGGCTCCCCGTCACTCCAGGAGCATAATTTACTGGGGGTGTGGAAGGATGCATCAGGAGGTTCAGGTTACTAACTCCTAATAAAGGAGGTTAACCAGTAATGGAGAAGCCCCCCCCCACACCATAGGAGGCTGAGTTGGCCCCTAGCGTGCCCCCTTCCATGCACAAACTCCCCAAGAAAGGAAATCACACACATGCTTTTCTCTACTTTTCTTTACTGAAAAAGAATGTTCCTCCAGGGAAATTTATCATCATTTAATATCTGTTGCAAATGGGACAGGTGTGCTTTTAAATGCCAATGCAGAGAATTCTTTGTCTTAGAGCAGAAGAAAGTCTCCTTGTTAGGAAAACAAAAGCTGAAAAGTGACTCAGAGGCTTATTAAAAGAAGTGCAGGATCCAGGGCACTTCGAGTTTCATGAGCAGAAATCGCGTGCATTTGGTTACACACGTCTCGGGGAGTGTACAAATGAGTTTTGCTCTTCCTTTGCTGCAGAAGTTCTTATTCCAGAGCCTGGCTGGCTCTGTTCACTTTATGAAGACAGAAATTCAGTAAACCCCACCAGAGGACATGTGCTTCAGGCCTGGCAAGGAGAGACATTTTGAAAAGGGGTGGGCTTCACAGGTTCCAATCTAGACAATGCCATAATCTCACATCGAGAATGACTATCCATTAGGATCTTGTGGGCCCAGGCTCTCCAGTTCTGTCTTCTGGTTGAAGGACTGTGGGTTTCGATGTCTAAGTGTGGAATATTGCTCCTGTTGTATGAACCACTTCTCCCTCATTTAATCTTTCTCTTCAGCCCTCTATGGCTAACCATGTGTTGGTTGTCTGTTAGTGTATAACACATTACTGCAATGCTTTGCAGCTTAAAGCAACCATTACTATTATTATTATTATTAGAGTAGTAGTAGTAGTAGTAGTAGTAGTAGTAGTAGTAGTAGTGGTGGTGGTGGTGGTGGTAGGGATTGAACCCAGGGGCATTCTATCTCCGAACTACAACCCCAGCCTTTTTATTTTAAAACAGAGTCTCGCTAAATTGCTGAGAGGCACCCTAAATTGCTGAGGCTGTCCTTGAACCTGTGATCCTCCTATCTCAGCCTCCCAAGTACTGGGATTACAGGTGTGTGCCACCACACTCAGCTCTAAAGCAACCATTATGATGTTGCAGTTTTCTCCTGAATTAAAGGATCCAGGAGAGGGTCTCTTCTGTGGTCACCATCTGGGACTGGGAGATCCGCTTCCAAGTTCATTCCCATGGTTGTCTGCAGGCTCCTATTCCTTGCTGGCTGTTCGCTGGAGGCCTCAGTTCTTCATTACATGAGACCCTCCTTAGGCTACCCTAGTGTCCTCATGAAATACAGCTGGCTTCTCCCAAAGCAGCTGATGAGACAGGCAGACAGAGAGAATGTATGAAAGAGCTCAAGGCAGAAGCCCCAGGCTTTTTACAGCCTAATTTTAGAAATGACGCCAATTACTGCTGCCTCATTCTGTTCCTTACCTCATTAGAAGCGAGTCATAAGTCAGCCCACACTCAAGGGGGGGGGAACTAACCTCCACTTCCTAGAGAGAGAAGTAGTGAAGAATTTGTGGGCATACTTCTAAGCTACCCAAGTCCATCAAAAAGGCAGTACTTAATCTCAATAAGGTAACGTAAGATGTTAGCCTGGGAAACCTCCAGACTCTCAGAACACGGCTCTGTGAGGCTTTGTGGGGTCGCAGATCCTAAGGAGAACTTCTGTGGACCAGGATCCCCGGAAAGTGCCGCTCCTCCCCTGCTCACCATTGCTTGTGTTTTCCTGGGTGTTTTGTTCTATCCTTCCATCCCTCCTTCCTTCTTGATTGGCTTTTACTGGAAGGGTGGGAGGGATCAGGACCAGAGGTAAAGTAGCTGTCAGAAAACAAGACCGTTCACCGCCACATCTCTACCTTGATCACACTGCTTACCTGGCACTGAGAGACAGTGCATATCCCTAAGGGAGTTGTTGGTCACACTCTGTACCCAGTAGAACTCATCATAACTTAGGAAATAATCACCATCTGCTTTCTGGGGAATGCTTTTTTTTTAAAATTATTTTTAGAGATTCATTTTGTAACTGATAGGTATTACCCAGTTCTCTCAGTTAAATAAGAAACCCATGGCCTAGATTTCTTAGAATTCCTGTGGATTAAATAAATATTTTGATTTAGCAGTCATCTAGAAATAAAGATCTTACTTGTGTCAGTATGACTATTATTTTTCTTCTAAATAAAATTATATTGCTGGGCATGGTGGCACATGTCTGTAATTCTAGTACTTGGGAGGCTGAGACAGGAGTATCACAGGTGTGAGGCCAGCCTCAGCAACTTAGTGAGACCCTGTTCCAAAATGCAAAAAGGGCTTGAGTTGTAGCTTAGAGGTAGAATGCCCAAGAGCTCAATCCCTGGTACCCAAACCAAAACCAAAAAAAATGATGTAAAATAGAAGATTAAAATACCATCCCCACTCCTGCTCTCCATCACCCTTGCCAACAGGTTGGTTGTGTATCTTTCCAGGGGGCCGATGTACTTCTTAGGTGGGTTGGTGTGGGCGTAGTCTCTTTTAATGCTGTGCTGTTGATGCTGCTAATTCAATTTCAGGTTTCCTCATACAGCGGCTTCCTCACTTACCAAGTCAAGTCCTTTGGCTTACCTGGCGACATGGTTCTTCTGCCAAAAGAGCCGGATGTACAGCTCACTGTAGGTATCAGAACGCACCCAAATGGCAGGAAGCAGCGGTTGCCTTTGGTGCTGAGTTAAATTGAGGATATCTTGATATGTGTTCTGCAAAAGTTTGCATTAAGTTGTTTCAAGTGTTTTGAAGAAACTGAAAAGGAAGTTTAGGGCACATATCGTCTGCCCAGGATCCTGCTGCCTCTGACCAAATGGTATCTCTCTTCTCCCCTCTCGAAGTACTCGACTATATTTTCCCCTTGCTTCTCACAAGTAACTGTCTCAGGTTTTATGTATTTATGTCTTTCAACTCAGTCTTGTCAGTGATCTGAGCCCTTCTCACATGAGCGGCCACGTTGCTGAGCTCTGTAAAGCAGGGTGCCCCCTGCCCGCTAAAACAGGGGAGACTGGAGAAAAATGCAAATGACTTCAGTCCACTGGGCAGGAAGTGTAGGAGGAGAAGAATAAACAAGGCTCTATGAGATCCGGGGCGGCGCGGGGGTGGGAGGCTATCAGAAGACTTCATGGGAAACCTTCCTGCATCAGTCAACATCCTCACCGCCATAATCCAAAACACTGACGACACAATTACAGGAAGGGAGATGTATTTGCTCACAGTGTTTTGAAGATTCCTGAGTTCAGTCCATGTGAGGCCAAGGTCTGTGATCTCGGCATGGCAGCAGGAGGCAGAAAGGGAGAGGCCAAGGATTTGCTTTCACATCATGCAGGTGGGAAGCAAGAGAGCAGGCAAGGGGAGGAGGGGCATACAACTCACATGTGACCCTCGAGACTGCGCTCCAGGGACCCTCCTCCTCCAGCCTCTCTTGCCCGAGTGACCACCCAGCAAACCCATTACAGTGGACTCACCCATTGATGAGACACAGCCCTCATGACTTAAGTGCTCTGTACATCAATACATGAGCTGTTCAGAGGACGTTCTAGGTCTAATCATAGCAATTCCTTTCAAGCTGAGCCCATCAAGAATGGGAATAAGAGGAGAAATGACCCCCCCCAGGGGCAGAAATGAAGGGAAACCCAGGTGTAGGGGCAGCAGAGGCTCAAGGAATGACCAGTCCTACTTAGCTGATGTGTCAGTGTATGCAGAGTCATTGAAAATAAGCCTGGAAGGATAGGGACGAGGGTGTTTGATACTGTGCTAGGAAGTCTAACTTGATGTTGACAGTGGGGGCTACAATGGTTTTGTTGTTGTTGTTTGTTTGTTGTGGTGCTGGGGATTAAACCCAGGGGGCTTTTTTCCTCTGAGCTACATACCTAGTCCTGTTTTATTTTTAATTTTGAAACAAGGTCTCACTAATTTGCTAAGTTGCCAAGGTTGGCCTTGAACCTACAATCTTCCTGTCTCAGCCTCCCAAGTACTGGGGTTTCAGGCACGCACCACCACGCCCAGCTCACTTTGGTCTTTTGAGAAGTGACATCCATGTGCTATGTGCCTGTGCACATTTAGAGCTGCACTCTGAAAAGTTGCTTGAGGCAGGGGTGACGTTACATCCTACTTTGAATCCCCCCATTGTAGGTGCTATACCTGGAATGCAGGATGGGATGCCGTAGCCTGAAGGTGACTCTATTTCTAGCTCATGTGCTGTGACTAGTGCAACACAACTGCATCTTCCTAAAGGTTTTCTCATGTCATTTACTATAAACAGGACCAGCAAATCTCACACTCATCACAGCGGAGAGCCTCCAGCTCCTGGTAGATGTTTGTGTTCATGCATGGCCAGACTGCTTTGCTTTGACTCCTATACAAATCGATTGAATTGTTATTTTAAAAATTCCAAGGAAGCTGGGTGTGGTGGCACACGCTTGTAATCCCAGCATTTGGGAGGCTGAGACCGGAGGATCTGGGTTCACGCTAGCCTCAGCTACCTAGTGAGGCACTCTGCAACTTAGTGAGACCCTGTTTCAAAAAATAAAGAATAAAAAAATAGGGCTGAGGAGTATAGCTCAGAGGTAGTATGCCCCTGAGTTCAATCCCCAGTGCCACAAAAAAAAAAAAAAAAAAAAAAAAAATTCCATGGAAACTCTTGACAATAAGGCAGCAAGGATGTTAAAGTTATAGTTTAAAGTAAAACTAGGTATAAAATATAGTCTCAGAGTAGTGTTGTATTCTAGTTTCATATTTTTGCAGAGCATCTCATAGTTCAGGCTATCAGTGGAATTCTTTACTGTTAAGGAGATTATTATGCAAAGTATTGGAACTTGCTGAGAAGTAACAACCAACATTTATCCTTAATTTTGCCTTCAAACGTGGAAAATAATTTAGGCTCATGAAACATTTACTCTCCTGCTTTGTTCTAAGCCACTATAATTAAGAGCCTTTCGGGCATGTTTCTCAGATTAAGGTTTTAAATGATTTGTGATTCTAGATAATGTTCTTCTTTCTAAAATCCCAGCCCTCATGAATGGAATGCCTTCGGGTGTAGAGGTACCATAGAAGCTGGGGTGTTGTGTGTGTACTCAGGGTGGGTTTGCTGACCATCGAATTCTGCCGTTAGCACCCCTCCCCAAGAGCTGCTATACTGGGGCTTGGCAAAGGCTGAGCGTAAGCAAAGCTGGATCCCATGAGGCAGGGCTGTGATCTGATTCTTCCCTCCACACACCAGCTGTGCAGCCCCCTGGCTATGCAGTCTGCACAGCTGGGCTTTGCCAACCCTTCCCCTGCCCTGGCCCCTTCAGCAACCCACCCACCAAACCATTCTCTTGCTACCACAATTTGGCACTGTAGGCAGTAATAAAAACTGCACGTCCTGCCTCTACTGCAAAGCATGATTTAATTTTTCCCATATTTCAAAGCCATTTTTCAGTCAAGACAATTTTTCCGGATTTCCTGTATTCACTATTTACACAGTTAGTTAGTTCTTAACTATCCCTTAGAGTCATGTGCTTCATAGAATGCAGATCCATAGAAACGTGTTCTTACATCAGTTGTAAGTCTCAAAACATACCAACCAAGGCACTGATGCATTCATGTTTTTCCTTAAACAGGGTCGGGGCATGTCCATTGTCCACGAAGAACCAAGCGACCCACGGCCAGACCGGCTGCATCACGGGCGAGTGCAGATGGTGGAGGTAAAGGAAAAGCACCCATAAAGTGGTTCTTGACGACGCTTTTTGTTCCACGTTATAGTTAATTCAGATAATCATACTTTTTGCTTAAAGAATTTAACATTTATCTATGTGAAATGTAGATAAAAGTTTACATACAGATTCCAAATACAAAATCTATAAGATATAAGGTATTTGACGCTCATTTGGCTGTGTTTGTAACCATCTTTATGGCACTTTAGCACCATCTCTACCATTTCACAATTAATTACCCTTGTTTTATAAACACTGTAAGCTTATAAATGCTACAACATAGTTCCCCCTGGTCCTCAAGTCTCCCTTGGTGCCTGGGACCTGGTCAGTAGCCAACAAACACTTGGCATGAATAGGTAGAAAAGCCATGAAAATGTCTTAATTAAAAGGCATAGAGGTGATACAGCTAAATAAATGAAACCTCCTTGGATCATAAAACATTTTATTACTCCTATTTGATTATAACTATTCCCTAAATAGTGTTCCATTTATATAATATATGCCAATGCCTCAAGGAGAAACCTTTTCAGGTCCCTTGAACTCGCAAACATGTTTTCACATTTCTGTACGGGGTGGTCTCTGTTTGACCTGGTGGGAGCTTTTCTCTGGGGGTGTCGTCAAAAACATTCAGAGGCAATTGTTTAACCTCATGGCTACCTGGAGTGACTGGGGGGAACCAATATAGTAATCACAAAGCTTAAAATAAAAATGATGAGGAATGAGATGTCCATAGGGGCTTTGAGAGCCTCTGCCATAACCCCGGGGATGCTGAAGGCTACACATGCCCAAGGATGTGTACACATCCAGATGTGTGCACTTGCTGTGGAAAGGAAGGCCCTCAGCTGTCACCTCTGGCTGACCTTGAGGGTCTATGCAAGAAGGATGCCAAGTCCAAGGCAGAATTACCAACGACTTGGCTGAGGGTTGAAGGGACTCCCTAACATGCACACAAAACCATCTTGCAAAGATTAGGAGATTTTTTTGGCCCTAGGCATCTAAGGAAATCTCTGGCCAATCATTAGCTGATCACTAAGCAAACAAAGACGTTAGTGGCCATACATGACAAAGAACACACACTTTGTAGAATTAGTTCAGAAAACAAGTGACAACAGTAAATCCTTGGGAGCAGAACAAATATGATTTCCAGAGTTGTCACATTATATTATTTTAAATGTCGAGCTTTCAATAAAAATTTGCCCACGTATGATGAAACAAGGCATGGGCCACACATCGGGAAAGTGGAAAAGCAATAAATATTCTGTTACCAAGGAGACCAGAGAGCCTTACCAAAGACCATTAACCAACATTTTCAATGTGTTCAAAGAACTAAAAGACACTATGCCTAAAGAACTTAAAGAAAATAATGAAAGCAATGTCTCACCAAATAGAGACTATCAATAGAGGAACAGAAATTCTAAAAAAAAAAAAAAAAACAACCAAATAGAATGTCTAGAGTTGAAAAGTACCATAACTGAAGTGAAGAACTCACTAGAAAGGTTGCTATGGAACTGTGCCCCCCCCCCTTCCCCTGTTTACATGTTAAATTCCTAATCTCTAGTGTGGCTGTATTTAGAGCAAGGAAATAATTAAGATTAATTGAGGAAAAAAGGTGGAGGTCTGATGGAATTAGTGTCCTTATGAGAAGACACACCAGTGCAAATTGAGGCAAAGTCCCAAAAATAGATTTGAGCAAGCAGAAAGTAGAATCAGCAATCTCGAAGAAGATCAATTGAGATTATCCAGTCTGAGGAAGAGAGAAAAGAATGAGGAAAAATAAACGGACTCTCAAAGATGAGGGACACAATCAACTATACTAACACGTGCGTAATGAGGCTAACAGATGGAGGGGGAGAGAGAAAGGGAAAGTGTTTGAAGAAGTAGTTATTGAAAACTTCCCAAATTTGATGAAGTAATTAATGTATATATCCAAAAATCTCCATAAAACTCCAAGTAGGACAAATGCAAGAGGTTCATACACAGACATATCATTGTAAAGATCCTGAAAAATCCCAGCATTCGGGAGGCTGAGACCGGAGGATCCAGGTTCGCGGCCAGCCTCAGCTACCTAGTGAGGCCCTCCGCAACTTAGTGAGACCCTGTTTCAAAATAAAGAATAAAAAATAGGGCTGGGGGTGTAGCTCAGAGGTAGAATGCCCCTGGGTTCCATCCCCAGTACCGCAAAAAAAAAAAAGATCCTGAAAAACAGAGACAGGGAGAGAATCCTGACAGCAGTGATTCATCACATACAAGTGGTCCTCAAAAAGATTAACAGGCCATTGTCTGAAGGCAGTGGCGGCATGTTCAAAGTGCTAACAGAAGCACATTGACCAAAAATTATGTATCCAGTGAACTGTCCTTCAAAAGGAAGCAAAAACAGATTTTCCTACATAGGTAGATGGATAGATAGATCAATAATAGATAGACAGAAGCCAGACATGGTGGCACACGCTTGTAATCCCAGCATTTGGGAGGCTGAGACCGGAGGATCCGGGTTCGCGGCCAGCCTCAGCTACCTAGTGAGGCACTCCGCAACTTAGTGAGACCCTGTTTCAAAATAAAGAATAAAAAATAGGGCTGGGGGTGTAGCTCGGAGGTCGAATGCCCCTGAGTTCAACCCCAGTACCGCAAAAAAAAAAAAAAAAAATACAGATGTGTGTGTGCACCCAGGCATGCGTGCACACGTGTTGTGTATATACATATCTGAGAGAATTCATTGCTAGCCAACTCCTTGACAAGAACTGCTAAAGGAAATCCTTCAGACAAAAAAGGAACAGACACTAGATTGGAACTCAAATCCACATGAAGAAATAGAGCACGGGTAAAAGTAACCACATAGGTACCACATAGGTAAATATAAAGGCTAGTCAATCTCTTGTTTGTAATTCCTTTTTTTTTTTACTCCTATCTGATTTAAAAGAGAACTGCATAAAGCAATAATTATAAATCTGTGTTGATATGCATGTTATGTATAAAGATGTCATTTGTGTAACAATAATAGCACAACAGAGCAGAGGAGGAATGGAGGAAACAGAAGCAAAGTTTTGGGGTACTATTGAAATTAAGTAGTTGTTTATGTAAATTCTCCAGCATGGTCAAATCCCATAGGGACAAATAGAGATTAGTGTTTGCCTGGGACTGGGGATTAGCATGGGTAGGGACTAAAATTAGAACAAGCATGGAGTTTCCTAAAAAAAAAATTAAAATAGAGCTACTATATAACCCAGCAGTGCCACTTTTGGGTGCATATCTAAAAGGATTGAGAATAGGATCTTGGAGAGATATTTGGACGCTTATGTGTATTGCAGGATTATTCACAATAGCCAAGAAGTGAAGCAACCCAGGTGTTCAATGATGAACAAAGAGATGTCCTTCCCCGGGTTTGCCCAGGGGTCTGCTTCTGAAACCCCTGGAGCCTGAGGGACCCCTGCCTCTGTTTCCCCGTGTAGGGGAACTTCAGACATGCCAGCAACCGTGCGCCGGTGTCCAGGGAGGAGCTGATGACCGTGCTGTCGGGACTGCAGGGCCTGCGCCTCCGCGGCCTCCACTTCACCGAGACGCAGCGGCTCAGCCTGGGCGAGGTGGGGCTGGAGGAGGCCTCTGAGGCAGGGAGCGGACGCAGAGCTCACCGCGTGGAGATGTGTGCCTGTCCCCCCAACTACACCGGTGACTCATGTCAGGTGGGGAAGTTTCCCACCCCGGCATTCCCCGGGGCCGTGTCTCAGGCTGGCTTTTCTGGCTGTGGTTCATCTCTGCGGGGTGGTTTGGGATACTCTGTCCATCCTCCAAGTTTCTGCTGGTCTAGAACTTACATCTTACCTAGTTTACCTGCAGGGATTAAATGTGAAAAAGACATCACCAGGTCATAGGAAACTCCAGGAAGTTGATAGATGCTGGGGTGTGGAAATCAGAACAGAGCCCACCGGTCAGCGTCCCAAGTCTTGAGCTGCTGCTTTCCCCTGCGGTGACCCAGGGTGCTCAGACCTCACTCGAATCCAGCCACTCCACCTTCTCCCACCTCCTGTCCTCAGTAAAAAATTTCCCAGATTCTCTGAGGGGAAATCCTGCTTCAGTTTTTTTTTTAGCTCTTAGGATGTCCCCATTCTTTAAGGTCCCCTTGACCTGAACTGCCCCTGGGGAATTAAAATGTGCCACAAAGCGGTGCACATCTGTAATCCCAGTACTTGGGAGGCTGAGACAGGAGGATCGCGGGTTTCTCCCCAGCCTTAGCAACTTAGCAAGATCCTCAGAACTTAGGAGGACCCTGTTTCAAAATAAAAAATAAAATAGGATTGGGGGTTTTGCTCAGAGGTAGAATGTCCCTGAGTTCATTCCCAGTATCCCCGCCCCTAAAAAAAAGGGCCATCAGTAGAACTGTGTAATATTTCAAGCTATAAATATGTTCTGTTTCTAAAGAGAAGAGAGGAAAGCACATTAGTACAATTAGTAGGAAAGAGCAAACCACCATTATGTCTTCCATATAGCAAATGTGCATAGACTTAGCAAAGTTCTACGTGGTCCCTGCAGCAGAAAACCCAAAGGTGATCTATCTGCATGGGAGAGTTTATACTTTTTAAACTTGCAGCTTACCTGCCTGTCATGGTCTTTTGAAGACTCCTGTCTTGTGACGTTTAGCCCAGAGGTTGCCCACACACATTCACACACACACACACACTCTCCCTCTCTCTCCCCCCCCCCCCCCCCTCTCTCTCTCTCCTCTTTTCTAGCCTGATTAAAATAGATAGCCCAAGGTAAAGGGAACCTGGATTACCACCCTCGCCCAGGGCGTGTTCTTCGTGGTGACTCAGCCTGTGATTTATGGCTGCTCTAACCATCTAGTGCTGTCTGCAGGGCCAGGTGGATAGAAGGTGATTCCTGCCCCACCTGGCAGGAATTACAGAGCGGTGCGCTTACCTGTGGTACTGTTAGGTGTGCTGGGACGCAGGCTGACTCATGAGTGAAGTGTAAAGGTGGGGCCCCCTGCCGCAGACAGCCTTCCCTACCTGAGTCAGGCAGGCCTGGGCACTGAGCAGGAAGGGCAGGTATAAGAGGAAGAAGCAGAGGTTCCCAGCAGTCAGCAGGACGCCCAGGCACCAGCATGCCCCCCACAGCGAGGCGGTCCCTCAGGAGCGTGGCATGGTTGTGGGTCTTTGGGGCAGCCCTGGGGCAGTGTCTGGGATACAATTCACAGCAGCAAAGGGTAGCATTTCTTCAGCCTCCAGGTCAAAATCATCTGCAAGCAAGCTTTGTGGAACTTAGACCCAGCCAGGTAACGTCCCTTTTAAATGTTGTTTTAGGATGGGGAAGGTTTCTGGATTTGTGACATTTTAAGTTAGTGTGATTAACGAGTAAATGGGTGGGCTGAGGAGGGGCCAGTGGCCTCCCGGCTCCTTGACTGGCAGCGTTTATTACAGTACCTGACAGATTGCTCTCCTGAGCTATTAACCACAAACTCCATAAACATTAGCCCACCTGGAAGCGCCGAGACAGTTAAGAGCTTGAACGCTTATGGGATGTTAATATATTATGAAACTTTGTCCCCTTAAAGGGAAACTCATGCCTCCATGAGATGAAAGAGTCCATTGCCTGTGGGTTTCCAAAGTCTACTTGGAAGAAAATTTACCCACAGAGTAAAACATTAAAAAATGAAATCTGTGCCTAAGAAAAGCAATCAAAGTTTGCATTGTATCTAACAGACACGCTTTGATTTGCCAGGCATGAGACATTCATAAACTGCTCTTTCTTTAAACTTCCTGGATGTTATGCATGTACTTACAGAGAAATAATCCTATGTCTGCTGAAATAGCCCTGGAAACTGGGTAGGGGTATAATTTTATCACTTATAGTACAAAAGTTTACTAGTAACATTATCACTTTATAAAATTTCACTAATTACAAACCCCCTTTATTGAAATAATATATTAGGATACACTCAATTTTACTTAGTTAAGTATTCAGTATAGTCTGAATATTTGCATTGAATGTTACCTAAAGTGTGAGCTTGCTTTGTAGAGGTGGAAAATGATTATGTTTCAGTAACTGAAAATGCTAAGAGTCACCTGATGTATAACTCCCGCACAGTGTTTTTTTCTGCTTCTAACCAAAAGCAAAAGAAGATGAGTGTTTTAATTTTAATCATGATAGATAATTCTCCCCAAAGCATGTTTAATTAAGGTTTTTACTCAAGTACATTGACATAAACTAACCAGATCCATTTGTTTATTTGAATAATTTGTTCTTTACCAAGCATAATTATGCTATAAGTGGGTAGTATGATGTTGTGATAACTGTAAGGTACTTGCTATTTAATAGTGAGGCTTGTTTGTTGTAGATACAATCGTGCCATCAGTGACTGAATTTCATTCAAATGTATCTAACTGTTATGCTTTCAGCAAAAGAACATTCCTTTCATACTTTGATTCTCCTTTAGCAAGCCTATTCATATAGCGCACAAAGTAATCCAAGTTTTGGCCATGTGTTCTTTTGCCTAATACGGTTCCTAATAGCTTAAAGGAACCTTATATTAGAACCTCTGGTGTGTTGTGTAGACAGTTGTTGTTGGTGATTGGGAAGGTGCTCCTGGCAGCAGCGGGGACTTTCCACCCTGAGGAGCACAAGACTCCCCCTCACGATGGCTTCTTCCTCTCTTGACCAGGTAGACACCTTCAGGGCCATGGATGAATGAGAATGGACCATTCACTCCAAGATTTCCGTTGATTGTAATTATGGAGTCTAATAGACATATATGCTATTCAAAGGGAATTAGATAAACCCTATTCTCTATCTTAAAATATTAAATTTTCCTAATGCTTTAAAGGTAGGGCATACAGTAAGTCAGTGTAACAAACTAGGGGCACTGTCTGATTTTAATCTGTGCACTGATTAGCTCTGCCAAAATAAAGGACATGTCTATAACCCTCTTTAAAGACAGAAATCTAAACAATTTTTAATGGGTGCTGTGAGAATCATTGTTTTTAAAAAATCTATTGGCAACATCTTAAGTAGAATCCTTTAAAAAAGATATTGGTTCATAAAATGAAACTATAATTCCTTTCATCCAGATGAACAATAACCAGTATTATAATCAGGAGACAATATCCTGGAGATAGAAATAATCAAAGCAGGGCGTGGTGGCGCGGGCTTGTAATCCCAGCATTTGGGAGGCTGAGACCGGAGGATCCGGGTTCGCGGCCAGCCTCAGCTACCCAGTGAGGCCCTCCGCAACTTAGTGAGACCCTGTTTCAAAATAAAGAATAAAAAATAGGGCTGGGGCTATAGCTCGAAGGTAGAATGCCCCCACAGTTCCATTCCCAGTACCACCAAAAAAAAAAAAAGAAAAAGAAAAAAGAAATAATCAAAGCAATATTGAACAAGAAAACCAAGTCCAAATCCCGAGGCACTGTCAGGCTCCGCCTCAGTGTGTTCAACATGGACCAATATTCGTGGAGGGTCCTTTCTGGGAACTCACACTCCCTGGGTTCCCTGTCGCCCATAGACTAGGGAGTGGCAGTGAAGTGTTACTGTGCAGACACCAAGGGAGACTCCACCCTACTCAGTCTTCCCCCTGTACTGTACCTTTAGCCCAGACCCACACTTGGAGAGGGATCAGCTACTCAAAGAGAACAGGAGGTGGTTTTCTTAGCTGTCCTCTCTAGAAGGACCAGGATTCTGATCTCCTTTCCTCACCCATCCCTCCACCCAGACTCAAAACAATTGGAGTCAGGAGGAGAGGGTCGCACGCCCACTTCAGCCCTCCCCCCACCGCGATGCATCTCACACTCTCACCACCCACCGCATGGAAACAACAGTACCGACCCAACCAAAAGTGACCGGACCTGGCTAGCGGTTGAGATTAGAACACACACTGACTGATGGAAAGAAAATCAGAAAGCAAAGACTTCCCAGAATTATCATGTTTGGCATAGGAATGTTCTCTTCCTTTGTACTGATTAAACATTTTGTTTGGAAAATAGGGTTGTAGTCCTGGATACTATCGAGAGAACAAAGGCACATACCCTGGACGGTGTATTCCCTGCAATTGCAACGGACATTCACATCGATGCCAGGATGGCTCAGGAATATGTATTGTAAGTAAGTTGGTGCTATCAGCAGGCAATCTGTTTCTGCTCTCTGCCCCTCTTTATGCTATGAGATGCCAAGATAATCTCCTACCAAACCCTAAATAGAGGTTTACTCACCACACAGGAGGCTCCAGCAATGTCAGGCCCAATTGTGTATTTTAATTTCCCTTTTTCCTTCATGTTAACACACACCATCAGAAGAGAACCGGTGTCCGAACAAGCATTGGCGCCCATGTCTCTGCCTCATTAGATGACATCATTGGTGGCTCTGGGGACTTAATCCTTGCCAGGATATAAGTCAGAGCTGTTGCATTGGGTCCCGACTTTTGGGGGGAGGCAGGACATTGCAGGAGGGGGACTTGCTGCTGTCAGATGATCAGTAACTCAGAAACCCATCCAGGGAGACAGATGCTGAGAAGGGCCTATGGCTGACACTCTATCAGTCAGACACAAGTCTTCCACCATTGCCAAGACAAAGTGGGGTCTGGAAACAGTGGGTGAGAAGAAGGTGTCGGGGGTAGAAAGCACCATCCCCTCCTGCCTTACAGTATCCCCCGGCTGCTCGCACTTATAGCCTATCCTCTGGAAAATGAACTTAAGGCCTCAGCGCAGTCCTTGACTTGTATATCTTATCCACTAGAAAATGAACTTGTTTTAGAATATTTTATAAAATTCTCCCACATAAAATTAGTTTCTTAGGAAACTTTTCTTTTGCATCCCAAAGCTGAACCTTTTTTATTCTGCATCCTTTTTCTCTTTGATCAGAGTTTTTCCTCCCGAGTAGCCTAGACCTCCCCGGTAAGGGGAAGAAGAGATTGTTGGCTCACTTAGGAAAACAGGGCCCCACTGTGTTGCGCTGTTTGGGAAACACACTCTCTGCTGACATGGAGTTCTTTTGCGTAGCGTGGTGCAGCTGGAGTGTGTTTCAACTGCTTGAGTTCCTAGACTATATCAAGCCAGTTCAGCCTGCCCCAGGAGCTGCTTCCTCTGCAAGACACGACAGGCCAGAACAGAAAAGTGCTGTAAAGCACCGCCTGATAGAATATTTTGTTGGATTATAACCTTATTTGTGCAAAAAGAATAGAAAATATTGAGAAAGATTGTTTTCCAACTCATGGGCATTCCTGTACCACCGTTTATGCTTGATACTGTATATTGTGTATAACACAGGTGGATGCTCTAATTAAAAATAAATATTTAGCCCATCACTGAACCACTGCTAGATGTCAAGTCCACTTTATAAAACCTGCCAAAAAACAAAGAGAGTTTTCTTTCTTTGTCAAGTTCACTTGCCCTATGAAAGGATAACTTGTGAGTCATAATTTTTTTTTTTTTTTTTTTTTTTTTTGCAGTACTGGGGATTGAACTCAGGGACATTCTACCTCCGAGCTACACCCCCAGCCCTATTTTTTATTCTTTATTTTGAAACCGGGTCTCACTAAGTTGTGGAGTGCCTCACTAGGTAGCTGAGGCTGGCCTTGAACCCGGATCCTCTGGTCTCAGCCTCCCGAATGCTGGGATTACAAGCGTGCGCCACCACGCCCGGCTCATAATTCATATTTTAATCAAATGAGGTTGTTCTCTATTTCCTTTTTTCATAGCTCTGTCTTCACTTGTCTCCAAATGCCATGTGCCCCCTAATATTCATTCAGGAAGCTCTTACTGAGCATTTGCTGTTATGGCAGGTGCTGAGGCAAGAGCTGGAAGGCTGTCAGGCATCATCCCTACTCTCGAGAGACTGTTCAGGGGGGAATGTGCACACACACACACACACACACACACGTATACGCACACACACATATGTATTCACATATACGTATACATAGAGCTCCTGCATGCCCTCAGTGAGTGGCTCGGTGGCAGGTGCTGAGTGCTGATGCTGTTCTGAAATGTGCCTGTTACACAGAAGCTACACACAGCTCACTTCTCAAAGAACAGTGATGAGGAAACCAGGTACCTCTTGGTATCAAATGGGCTTTCAGGCTGATTCTGCTGCAAATTCACCTCCACCCCTCAGGGTCCAAAATAAAGTTCTAAAATCAGAAACCGTCACATGTGTGCAAATCTCCAGGGAATTCCAAGAGTAAACTCTGATTTTTTTTTTTTTTTTTTTTTTTTTTTTGCGGTACTGGGGATTGAACTCAGAGGCGTTCTACCTTCGAGCTACACCCCCAGCCCTATTTTTTTACTCTTTATTTCGAAACTGGGTCTCACTAAGTTGCGGAATGCCTCACTAGGCAGCTGAGGCTGGCCGCGAACCCGGATCCTCCGGTCTCAGCCTCCCGAATGCTGGGATTACAAGCGTG